>JAOYMR010000027.1:9152123-9190354 GCA_025802075.1 Tenebrosternarchus preto
TAAACAAGATAGAAACACCGGTTAAATTTAGTGAAAACATCTGAGTATTAAGACCTCATTATTGCTTTGAAAATAAACATTGACAGCCCCCCCCCCCCCCCCCCTCACAAGACAACAGCTACAAATGAACTTCGCCATCTTATTATTGTCAGCATCTGTTTCAGAATCAGTGCTGGAAAAGCCCATCCCTGACCACAGGGTAGAACAGTGCTGGGTTTCATCTGCATGCCCGGTTGACTGTGTGGATCACAAATACAGTAGCAGAATTCACCATGATAAGCCCTATCTCTCTGCTCCCACACATCTATTTGCATAATTACCTTTTCAACTATTTTTACATAATTCTTCTGCTTCAGAGATTTCACTATTTCTCCCACGGCCATAGGAATGCCTAGGTCAACCTCATAAACAAATCAACATGTGTATGCTGATGGGTTCCCAAAGATACCTAGTCCTGGATACTTTGAGTGGCAATGGTAAAACCATGTGCAGTTCAGCTGCCACTACAATTGAGGCAGCAGGGAAGCAATGTAAGTGGTGTATAACTATTTCTCCTGCTTTTGAAAATGATGTAGCATGCAGGCAACATTCACCCTATCCACCCTACATTCAACCTCATTTATTTTGATAAATTACTGTTTTTAAATGTTAATTTATTAAATCTGACAAGTTAATGAACAAAACAACTCCTGTCATCTGCACCTTTACATGGATGAGGGATTTTGATGCATTTATAACTCTGTGCATCTAAACCATTTAGACTCAAATCTAACTCTCAAAGCAGAATCCAGTCTAACCCTCAAACCCGATTTCAGTTCTGTGTTTTGTATTCACTGAACAGTTGCTTCACTAGATTGCCTGTGTTGTTAACATGTCTTGCTTCCAGGTAGGGCACCAGCACTCTTGAAGGCGGTGGTGCACTAAACCAGCTGCATCTGCCAACGAGCCCCGAAAGGCACTGTCTCCTGCTCTCAGTGCTACATGACCGTGAGATGAGCTCTGCACTGGGTTCTTTCCTATCACATTTGCCCTTAGAGGGCCATTTGCAGTTCTGTCCAATCTTGAAACAATGAAGGGAGTCAATATCTAAGTGAAATAGTTGCCAGTAACAGGGCAGCTATTTAGTCTTACAGATGGACACAGTAGATGAAAAATCCTAACATTAAAAAATGAAGAAAAAAACCCTCATCACTAAATGAAAGCAAATCTATTGTGTAACATATTCAGAGAGAATCCTTAGTATGATGGATATGAGTATATTAGCTATGAGATAATTATGCACTTATTGAATTTATCAAACCATTTCAGTATCTTCGTTTCAACCCATTAAAACACTCACTCATTGTATACTGTCTTCTAACACTCCCTTCTGAACTGCACACACACACACACACACACACACACACACACACACACACATGAACAAACACACTCAGACAAATGGAGGGCACTCTGTCCTTCACAGACAAAAATAGATGTACATTTCATTTTCAAAAGCTTTTGGTTCACCAGTGCCATTGCATTAGGAGGGAACACATGTGGTAATGAAGATGTAATGGCAGAAGACATGCTCACCATCATCATCATCATCATCATCATCTTAATCGTCATCATCTTCAATTGCTATATCCAGTTTCTGTCCCCACTGAACAGTTTTGATATAAAGAGTTGTCCCTGATGAATAGACATCGTTAGCCTTACCTTTGTTCTTCTGTGGGTTTGGCACTACTCTGAGAGTAATTTAGAGGAGTTTAAGCCTTTTCACAAGTTTGCCACTTCCCTTGAGAAAAAAGGCCCTCTCTCCTGGGAAATTTCGCCTTCCTACCCTCACTTTTGGATTTAATTACAGCTCCGGGTGATGTCCTCTATCACGCTATTCTTTTATTATAGGATTCTGGGGAGAGGGCTTTGTGCTGGACTCTTAAGTTAACTGAACAGCAACACGATGAGTGAAGGAGAACTGGTGGATGTGTGAACTGAGGCTGATCTGTTTGTTCATTGCTGTGGTGTCTGTTGGCAATCAGGCAGGTTCCTACAGAGCCAAGCTTCTCCTTTGGCCTCAGGCTCTGAATTCATACTCAATGAGCATGAGTCAAACTGGAGTTCCCCCATCTCGATACACAGGCGTGAAGACAAATTGGCAGGAAAATCTCATTAAGTGAGTGTGATTAGATGTTTGTGTTATTGACAGGCCGCCAGTGATCGTTTTAATTTTTCTATTTACGACTTTAGATTGCTCCTTTCTGATTGTGTTAGGAGCAGATGAAGTGCTGAGAGCAGAAATCTAACAGATTGATTTCATCTTTATGTCGGTTCTCTCTCTACTTTATCCAACATGCGGATGAGATCGGGACTACAGATGTCCACGGCTCTAGCTTACTCAGGCAGGGCAGTGGCATGTGGAAGAAGCTCATGGCTGCCTCAGGGTCTAGACAAGCCTGTTCTCACATAAGATGTAATTCCTGTAAGTGAGACGTTCCAGGTGGCAGAGCAAACAGCAGTGCAGTACATCAGCTCTGACACACTCAAACAGGGCAACAGAGCCCACAGGAGAGCATGCTTTACAAAGCATAGAGCAAAGCCAAGCAAAAAAAAAAAAAACATTAAAGCCTGTCTTCTCTTATTCAGAATGGGACATAAATGGCTCTGATGTGGGGAGTTTGGTGTGTGAGCCTTGAACATGAGTTGGGAGATTATCAGTTCATTTAAAAGCAGGGAAGTTTTAGCAACCTCATGCGAATTATTAATGACCAAAAGCGAGTCCTCAGTGAGTGGTGTCGAGAGGCATTTTCATAGCTGCCTACACATACCGCTGTTAAGCACAGAGAAACATGGACTTAAGCAAGAGAAACACAATTCTGTGTGTATTTCTGGAATGTACCCAATTAAACCCGCATTAGTTTTTGGTACATGTTTACATTTCCAGTCGGAGAAGGTCATTCCGAAGTTAGAAAAAAGCGCTAAAACCCTAAGTGCATGGGACAGACCCTGTTAGAACAGGTCTGTGGCTGTATGTGAAGAGACGGAATATATATAAAACATATGCATTTGGTTCACTCTCACTGTCTCACTGTGCCCTTTTCTTCACATTTATTTTAGTCACACTCAAAAACCTTCCTGAAATGATCCCAGTCAAAAACCACATTATACAAAACGAGAAATTAGATTATCTCAATGATGCATTAGGGGAGAAAAAATACGCAAATCTTTATTTGAGCCATTCTACTAATGATACATTTTCTCTAAGTAATTTAGGCCTACATCTTCTGAGGGATTAGTGTGCCCGTTAGTTCACAAACATGACACAGTATTGCCTCCGTTATGAGAACTGATAGTAGCTTTACGACAAGAGCCCCTGGTGTGCTATGACACTTTAAAGACAGAACAAGAATACATTTCGACCTACGTCTGGCAAGACTCCGCTTTTTAAAACCCATTGATGTAAATGCCAAGTGTATCTTGAAAATTCGCCGCCCGAGGCGCAATAGCTATAGCTGTCAGTTCTGGAATTAAGATTTATTTAGCATGTGAACTGCACAAGCGAAAAATAGTGATAAAGGTACACTCCTCGCCGCTGTGTTTCGTGCAATAATCAATTATTCAATCAGCTTTAATCTCGAAGAGGACGAGGGAATACGGACATGCCTGTCATTATTTAAAATGATAGGCGGCAGCACGCACAAGTAAGAGAAGCTGTAAACCTCGCCGAATCAGTTTATTTCACAAAGAACCACGTAAACAAACGATTACAAAATAATCTCGAGCCTTGGACACACTCACCTCCCATCTGTTTAAAACTGGCGCGCGTATAGGAAGTCTGACAGAGAATAGGCTATTCTCGACAAAAGTAGCCAGCTAATAACTTTGACATAACAACAAAAACTAAAGGCGTGTTGCTTTCACGTGGCTAGACAAGCAGACACAAACGTGTCAGGCAACACAACATAAAATAACATTTGCAGGTGGCATACTGCCTTGGAAAAAACGACGAGGTGTAATAACTATATTTCGTTTTAAATAAACTGCCCGGCATTGAGACTAAAAGATAACTCACTTGTTTAGGTTAAGTTAGTTCCTCGCTTTCACACCGGTTTTCAGTACCTATCCCAGTATGTTTCATCTGACAGAAGGATGGCGCGCGCCGTCAGTCTGTTTTTTCTGCACATTCTATTCTTCGCAGCAGTGTTAAAACAAATGTCCAACATACAGTCGAATAGTATCGCGACAAAGAGTAGTCTACGTTGTCATACTGTGTTTCTCTACGTTCTCTAAGTCAGATATGACAACGAGTCGCACGAAAGCCGCTGTTTTTTTTTTTCTGGCAGGTTTAATCTGTCGGAGGTCCCACAGACGAAATCCACACTGAATGAGGCACCGGAGGTGGGACGTTAGATAATCTACCACTGTTCTGTAGCTCGTGCGAACAATGCGCAAGACGAGTGGAAGCGCCGCGTATTACGGGAGACAAACGCGTAACGCAAACATCCCCTCCCCCCACGCTCTCGCCTATGCGAAGCTGTGGTGACTGGGTACCAGGGGAATATTACTACATCTGACCTATGGCTTGGCGCAGGTGATGTTGAAGTGACAGACCAATCACAAACTTGCTTGGACTCTTAGTTCCGAATTAAAGTGCTTCAGACTCCATAATGTAGCACATACTAACAACGCATTTACAATCTATTTATAACATATGCGTAATTATCAATACATATGTATGTTGTTTACCACACAGCCAAAGTGCTAGGACCACAGTAATTGCCAAAATAAAGCATATCTCATTTTTAAATATTTTGGAAAAAGACAATACAAGCTTAGGATGACAGACTAACTTGCTACTAGAAATGTATTTAAATATATGTGCTTTTGTGAATTAGGCAGCTTCATCTACCTTAGTAGACCTTGAATACTATTCGTTACTTTTTTTCTCACCTAAAGGATAAAATGGGTGTTTCCCAGCATAACCTTCATCCAGAGATGAATTTGCTGTCTTGTTCAAACTACCGTGTCTAATTGAACTCATGAGACCTGTACATTCTTATTGCATCAATAATTTATGCTCATGTGCTTCTACTGAAGAAGTGGTTTTCCTAAAGAAAAAAAAAAGGAGCAACGTTTCTCTGCTCTGTGGTTTCTTTATGGTCTATAACTGCATTTGTGTCAAAATAAATAAGGAATGGAATTAATCAGTAGACCAAAAGATGGAATTAAAGAATGATAAACAATACAAGGTTATTGGCAGTGTAGTTTTTTGTATTGATGCTCACTCACAAATACCACAATGTCAAATCAAATGGGTTTACAAATCCCCATCACAGCTCTTCTTCCTGCTCCACACAGAGGGGGTGAGGACAGGAAGAGTAGAGATCATAGACAGAGTGTGTTTCTGTGGGGGGTGTGGGCTACTGCACTCCTCTGGGGGGTTGATAAGTGGGGGCCTGGAGAGAACAAGGTGGTACACACATGCTAGATTGATCTTAAAGGGCAGAAAGCAGTGCCTAAAGGCATTGTGACGCATGTTTACTCCATATATCAGTGTGTTCATTGTGACGCATGTTTACTCCATATATCAGTGTGTTCATTGTGACGCATGTTTACTCCATATATCTTCGTGTTCATTGTGACACATGTTTACTCCATATATCAGTGTGTTCATTGTGACGCATGTTTACTCCATATATCTGTGTGTTCATTGTGACGCATGTTTACTCCATATATCTGTGTCTGCCTGTGATTCCAGCATAGGTATGTGTTCATTTACTAGGAGAAGGTGAGGATGGAGCGAAACTTTGGGAGGGAGAAATATTTCAAACAGCAGGATTACAAAATTCATTGGTATTTGCATAAACAATTTTTTTGTGAAAAATTCAGCAGAGTTGAAGTTAGGGCAGGTTTACGTGTCACAGTGTTATGATACGTGTACAGAAAACTACCTAAGTAATTACTAATTACTATGAATGATATCAAGTTGCTCTCCAATATTTACAACAGGGGTTTTGGGTTCTTTTACGAGCCAATAGTGTTTAGGAGCCCAAGCCTGTTGGAATAATATAATTACTTTACTAACATTAATTTCCTCCCATAGACACTTAGGAATATAATATACATGTACCATTATTATATAAGATACAGTATTGAGAAGAGAAACAAGAGTGCATGAAACAAACAAGAGTGCATGAAATAACAGGGTAAAATTAGGTATGGGGAAGGCACTGAAGCTAGTGTCTTTGTGTATTCCAGTCAAGACTGTGAGCTGTTCAGTATCAGCGCTGGCTGAAGGCAGGCACTGCTTTAACTCTGGCAGGGAGTGCTGTGATGCAGTGGTACTGCTGAGCTGGGAGTAAGCAAAGATTTGGGGTCTGTTTTTTAGCCTTCACCTTGTTCCGTCACTCTCGCAGGCTTCACTCAGACAGCAGAGGAAGCAGGGCACACGGACGGATGGAAGGGAGGTGGATGGTGGATGGTTCATAAGCACATGACTCCTCAGATGAAATGACACGGTGAAAACTTAATAAAACGAATCCTATTACAGGTGGGCAGGCTACCTGAAGGTCTAATTTGTTCTCACGCTCAAAACTGTTGTGGAGTAAAGCAACAGGGATGTTAAATGCACAAAGACGATCTGCTGCCTGTAAAATAAACACCCCTGTAAAAGGAGGAAACGGCCAGCGTCAGGCAGGCAGGAGACTTTTACTATTGCAAATCATGCATCGCCGTGTCAACCGTAGCACTTTCAGGCAGCGTATTTCACTTTTACATTACAGCACAAGAGCAAAATAAATCTCATCCAAACCCTGATCTTAAAGATGACAACTCCTGAATGTAGCAGGGCTTCTCTGAACAGAGGAAACACCCAGCAGGACAATACTGCAGTCATGTATATGAGGTGTGTCCAAATGCAATAGATTGTTTGTTATTACATATTTACTTATTACATCATGTCTGCAGTGTCTATAGTAACATTGCAGTGATATCTGTAACTCTGTAAATTATCAGTGTGTCAGGCCAAAACAAAACTTCAGTACTGTGGAAAATCTAATTACCATGTGCATCATCCTTATCCACAAGTTTACATCTCCCACATAGAATATCTCCCTCTTGTGGCCAGAAGAAGCTCTCAGAGAATCCCAATGCTTAAGCATTGCCTGCTCTCTCTCTCTGTCATCACCACCTCATTACGTTGAGTGTTCAGGGTTTTGAAGAACTCTTACAGGCTCTTGAGTGAAGCATCCACAGACCCACAAAAATGTATTAAAGAAAGCTGATGGACTCCAAGTCTTGCTGCCCACACAGCCTTGAGAATTGGTCTTCATTCATTAAGAGTCCCTCAGATCTACAATTAACAGCTCTGGATGTGCTAAAGCTCAACACAATAGCAAGAGAACACCAGGAATATGGGGAAAGGTGACACCAAACTGTAAGCAAGAGGCCACAAACATGCCAATGTATTTATTCAACACTTCTCTCATAACATTTTTTTTTATTTAAAATGTGTATTTAACACACTGTTAAAGTGTTTGCAAACAACTATGATTGTATTGAAATGACTTGAAGTACATGAAGGCTACAAATGGTAAGAAGATCATAGATGCTAGAGTGCAGTGGACAGGTTCCTCCAGCTCTTTAGAGTAAGACCAATTAACACTTTCTTGTTCTGTGAGGAGAATCTTCATCTAGCATCATCGTTTGAAGCCACTTCATGAGTCAAAGCTTTGGGCAGGGCAGTATCTGCCATTTTCATCACCAACAAAGAGTTTCACTACAATCACTGGCTATACTGTGAGGAATATACTGTGAGGTCTCTGCCAGTGTGTGTCCCCTAGGGATGTCCCCTGAATGGGATGCCACTTTCTTTGGTTCTTTATAGCAGGATATGTATTGAAAATGAAATAGAGTGAGATAGGGGTGTAGAATGAGCATGAGAGCAAGCAAGGCAGAGACAGAGAGAGAGAGAGAGAGAGAGAGAGAGAGAGAGAGAGAGAGAGAGAGAATGGCTTTATCAGCAGAAGGCCAGTGTATACTACAGTTGTGATGCCATGATTTCAGAAAGGATCTCAAGCACATGCTGAAGTGTCTGGCGAGCTCTTCAACACCACAGTCCCTATCAGCTCATTAGGATATTTACTACTATAAAGCCGACAGCTCAAACAGAGCTCTCTGTAGGCTCTGTGCATGAATATCATCATAAGTGTTAGGCAAACCCATAGCCTACACAAACATATTCTTAGCTTTTTGAAGCCTTGGGGACCCCTAGCCTAGAAAAATAATGATAGGAGATGTGTTTTTAGCTTTGTCCATGAATCTTTGATTAAGCAGTTTGTTTAAAAAACATGTCAGTAGATTAAATTACTCCAGCATACCAGTGGGATTATAAGAACCAGTTGTAGATAAAAGCTACTTGTAAACTAACTGACAGATAGATAGCAATTTGCACAAATGCATGTACTGCTTACGGGATTATCGAATTATCTGGCTAAAGCTGCGTTCATCTGAAATGCTGAGAGTCTGTTGGCAGGTACTGGTGTATCATTTATATTCACTCAGTTATTGTCATCCGTTTAGTTTTGCTGCCAGTTTTAAACTCTTGACAGCAATGTTTTACAGTTTACCCACATGATAAATCTGGCTTCATAACTTCTGCTCCACTCCCTCTCTTCAGGCCATTGGTGATTCATGTTTCCATTTCATTGGTGCACTGGTCCCTTGTTTCAGCCTCATCAATTGTGTCGTTTATATTGCAGCCTGTGTTCCCGTGGTGACGTCCTGCTGCTGATCTAGCAGTTCTCACCCTTTTACCCAGTTTTTCACTGTTTCTTACTCTCCTGCGTTCTCAGGTTCCTGTTTTCCTGAAGCATAGTTAATTCATTTCCAGGGTTTCCTGGTTTTTGATTATGGATCAGCCTTATTTTAGGGTCACGAGGGGGTGAGGGTCCTCACGCCAGTCCACACTTCGGGAACACTTCGGGTGCTGAGCAGCTACATTCAGGACACGGCACCAATCCATCACTGGGCACACACAGACACAAACCCACATTTACACTCACTCCAGGACAATTTACACTAAGCAATCTGCCTGACCTCCATGTTTTTGGACCGTGGGAGGAAACCGGAGCACAGACATGGGGAGAACGCGGAAACTCCACCCAAGTTTGAACCCAAGACCCAGCGCTGAGAAGCAAACGTGCGACCCACCAACCCCCATGATTCACAGACTTCACCAGGTTCACCTCAGTGGAGTCAGAATCATTCCAGTGGAACTGAACTGAACCCATTCACTTATTCCAGTGAAACTGTACTGAATTTAGTTAGCCTCACCCCAGAAATAGTACTGAATCCAGGGCAATGCTGCACAAAAGGTTGTGAAGGGGTGTGCGCTTAACTCTCCTCTCTCCCACATATACAGCATTAGAGCAATTTAACAGTAACTATACAGAGAGACTGGTGCTCCTAAAATGCATTATCATAGTACATCAAGCATTACCAATTCAACCTTAACTTCTGCTGCAAATGGACCACATCCCCGTAAAAGTTAATGAAAAAGAACAAATCATGTCAGTGCTAGTGCTCAAATGGAAGCACATAGAAGTGTACTTTTAAAAAGCAGGACTGAGCAGATGTCTCTGTTTATCTAAACTAAGAGGTAAAAAAGAAAGACAAAATAAAAAGAAAGAACGAAAGAACAAACTGAAAGACAAAGACGTAAAAAAAAATTATTCAAAAAGCAAGATTCAAACCCTTTCTCCTTTTTTATTGCATGTTCACACGTGAACAATATGGAGTCCACAAATCACATGAACCACTTTAAACAGGCAGAAAAAGAGGACATAAATTGGTTGTTGCATGTCAGTGATTTAGTTCCAGTGAAAAGTGATAGTTCCATTAAAAGTGATTTATTACTACAGCCAGGTTCCCCTCGCTGTGCTTTACACATAGCCAATTGCATGGAGTAAATTGAGGCCCATTAATTGCATGCCAAACGGCAATACAATAATTGTTACATTTGACAAAGCACTGCCTGCCCTCACAGCATTTGAGAAGGAGGTTTGAGAAGATGTTTTGCACAGCCAAGGTGCATATGCCTCTCCTTTATTGAATTAACACAGCCTCTCTCCGTCTGTTTATAACTGTACAAGTGTGAGCAGTTCGTTAGACATACAGTGTGGATGTTTTTATTAGCAGCAGGTTGCTGGGTAAGGGTCAGTGTCGCAGCACTGCTAGGAGACCCCAGTAATTAATGTTCTGCTAGCATGCTCCATTGATTAGAAACCTGCTTTCAGATTCTGGCGATAAGAATTTGCTTAGAAGATTCTAGCGATGAATGTTTACTTCAAGGCTTTTAGGACCTGCACAGCTGCCTGTTCCCTCTCTGAATCCATCCCACAGAGACATCTGTGTTCTGTACAGTTTTACAGCGAACTCATTGTGCACATCACCCATGAAGGAAGGAGACATTAAATCTTGCCTTGTCATGTTCCTGCATTTGATTCACTAGAAGAAAATGACAGACCTGCATTTGAAACTAGATTTCCTTTCTGCAAATCCCTTTATCTGAGGAGGTGATTTATTGGTTGAAAATCAGATATATATGGACAAACATAACATATATGGAGAAGTCCATCTTCTTTCTGAGTGCTTCATCTGAAATACTGCATCCAGGCCTGATATTAGAGGATTGGGAAAATGAGGCACCCACTGGGAAAACGCTCAGTGGATGAAAAAAAAGCATCATGTGTGCCAAGGGAGAGATGGGGCTTAAAAGGGATTCGAATTTAAACGACTGGAAGGTGGTGAAACACGCTTTGCATTACAAATGCTGCAATGATGTTGCCCAACACAATGACCTTCAGCAAAATTCCCTCAGCACATGAAACAACTGGAAAGATTGAGAGAAATAATTACTGTTTATATAATAATAACATACTGTGTATGTGTGTATATGTATATATAATTGGCTATTTGGCTAACACAGACTGCATAAAAGGTTTACAGAAATAAAAGCTTTCTGAATCAGTGCCATAAGAGGCAATTTTGGCCCAATTTTAGTCAACACAGCATGTGAGGATGATAATGTTGATGCAAGATTTCAGTTTGCAAATATCTGAACTTGTTTGGATAAGGGAACCACACAGATGGTCTCTGTTTCTCTCCATCCCTTTCCCCCTTCCTCCCCTAGAGACCTTTACTGAAGTGAATATGTCCCAAAATATCCCATTCAGTGGATCATTCTGCATCAGATCACCGTACACAGAGTATAAAACTAACCAACAGACAGAGGTTCAGAGAGAGAGACACACATGGGCGCACACACACAGACCACGTTCTCAGGTGTTGATCTGCACATTGGTGAGGTCAGTGCCCAGCCTGAAGGTAGAGAGTGAGGTCAGTACCCAGCCTGAAGGCATGTCCATGCAATAGTGAGTGAAGAAGGAAGAAGAGATGCACAGCCTTGCAGTTGGACATGATGCTATTGGGAGGGAAAAGAAACAAAGCATACAGATTTCTGTAGACCTCAGAACACTACCGCTGGGTGCCTGGGGGCCCAGAAAGATTAGTGGGTCTCACCTATGCATGGACACCTCCCTGTCAGTTTCACAACAGGCTCTATATATTTCCTGCCACTCTAGTGTCACTCGGAACTTATTTGCAAAAAATGAAGTCTTATTCTGCTTGATGTTGAAATCCAACACAGTAGATGAAACTGTTCAGTGAATTTATCCTCCATCCTCCATTCCAAAGAGGAGACCCTGTAGCACCCCCAAAAGAAACAGATTCAGTTAACAACAATGCACTGTTATCTAATCAAAGTAGAGACTAATAAATCTGATTCTGAATTCTATATATGGTCAAAAATTACTCAGATCAACTCAATAATATTGAAAATATGAAACATATGTATTATTCACCATTAACCAACTATTAAATAATAAATAAGTGGAGTTCCTGAATTCCTGAAACGATGCATTAAATTGAATGATATTTTTAATAAATAATCATATCAAAGTTGATTAATAACTTTGAATAATATTTAAATAATATTCTCTGATGTGTGGTCCAATATATATTTGAATATTGTGCATGTCTGTCTAACTTATCTCACTTGTATGATGAAGTATCTTCTAGAGTTTTCTAAAAGAAAACTAATGAACCAAGCCAGTCCATGATTGGACAGCCTTAGGGAGAGAGAATGTGTGTGTGTGTGTGTGTGTGTGTGTGTGTGTGTGTGTGTGTGTGTGTGTGTGTGTGTGTGTGTGTGTGTGTGTGTATGAGGACTGGGTGGTGGAGTGAGGAAGGGAGGGAGTGAGGGAGGGATTTTGAGATTTTGACAGGGACCTTTTATTCAAAAAGCTTAACAAATGCCCGTTTTCCCTTTTAACAAAACACTTAACATACTCAACTTTCTGTCCTAGAAAAACAGCCACTCATTTGCAAATTGTAGCTTCCACTCCATCACAGCACAAACAATATCACTGTAGCACCACTGTAATATAAAGCCCTCTATATTACTGTAAAATAATATAAAGCCCTCTATATTACTGTAAAACAATATAAAGCCCTCTATATTACTGTAAAACAATATAAAGCCCTCTATATTACCCATATTTCTGTAAAACACAATATATACCAGGTATATATTTCCTGTGTATTTCCTCCTTGAAATGTAAATAGCAAGTTTTGTGAATGCAACCCCATAAACATTTCTGCGAATGTTGCCTACACCAAAAGAAATTGTAATATTCATCATTATTATATAATAATTATTGTGTAATAAATATCAAATATTTATAAAGAGGTATTAATAGTAGTGTAATATTAATAGTGCAGTGATATTAATAAAGTGATGTGATAAAAACCAGTCTAACACACTAAAAGACAATAACAAATGGTTTCACTAAGCCCACAAAACATACACACATCACTAACATTATAGATACAAATGCTTTAACAGACCATGTAAAATCATGCACTGGAGATGAACAGACCTCTTGCTCAGTGGTGATTATTGCAGTTCCCTCCAAACTGGCCACGTTTCCCAACCAAACTTGTCCCTTCACACCATGTCCACCTTTCCATTCAGGGATGATTTATTTACCACCACCACATAATTTTTGTACAAAGGTTTTCAAGTCACAGCGCTGAGATTTAAGGTATACTGTCCATGAATGCCCAGCAAAATGCCTGACATGTTTTTCATAGATAGGTGTAATCCAAATATATGGGAACCCCCCCATTCCAGTAATCCCATAGCATATGAGAGAGAGAGAGAGAGAGAGAGAGAGAGAGAGAGAGAGAGAGAGAGAGAGAGCGCATTTGACAGCATCATCCTATAAGAATGATCTAATCAGGCCAGATCTACACAGACGCTGTCTGTGTTTTGCTGATTGCTAATCAAACATCTTCTGTAACTTGCAGGCTCCATTCTGGACATTACAACACCAGGTCAGACACCTCCAACCCCCCACCTGAGCAGTACTGCAGGCTACACAGAGGAGTTGATGGGAAGGAATGTTTCATTTCGCTCACACTCGCTCTCCCCTCCCTGTGACCTCCTCAGCGGACCCGTGTCGTGCCTGGCACACTGTGAGCCCCCCAGCCCTCATGTTTAATAACAGTCACGTCGGAGCTACTCGAGGGAGCTTCGGTCAAACGCAAATGCCAACGCTCAGGCAGCGCCGTGGCGATTACAGACGGAACAGCTCTGCTATTTATCCTAGCCATCTTGAAATGTTAAATCCCGCAATTACTGTTGAGAGCATTGTAGATGAATAAAAGGGGAGATTTCCTCCGCATGTTTCGGTGGGCTCGATTAAAAAGCTCATTATAAGTGTACTGATTCAGATGATGCCACTACTGCGCACAGTGCAGGGTGCGACATGTTAAAGCTCATATCCTTAGAAGTGCTTTAGTTCATTCACTTTGTTTTGCTCCAAAGCAGCATGTATGTTCAGAAATAAAGTGGATGGTATAACATGAATATTATGGTCAGCATCACAGTACTATTCCGATACTCTGAGCTGAGAGTTAAAATGCTATGGGAATTCTGGGAACTGTAGGCTTGCTGCTGTGTTGATGTGGGGTTAGACTGTTATAGAAGCACAGATTCCAAAGCACGTTAACTGCTGATCCGGCTTCAAAGAGCACATTTCACCCATTACAGGCTCAGTGAGAAATCCCAACATTCCTATAGCCATGAACCCATTACAGCAACATGCCACGCTTAACATATCCTCAAACCATGCAAAGTTCAGCAGCCTGTATTTCAGAAGACCTTCAAAGTCTACAGAACCGCCACAGTGTTTCTGACTCAGATGCAGCATACAATTACGGAAAAGTCTTTGTTAAATGAAAAAACCTTATCGGATTGCACCACACAGCTTAGAGATGGGTGGGTAATATCAACAGGTCTAAAGAAACAGAATCCTCATTATGTAAAAAAAAGTTTGTGCTACAATAAGCACAAATTATAACTTTGTAACTTAAATCTCAGCAGAAATCAGGAGGACCCTAATATACACACTATATTTCTTTGTGTATATCCTATACACCCACGGACCCATGCACATGTACACACACACACACACACACACACACACACACAGCGTGCCGCCACCACCACCACCTGAGTATTCAATTCCTGAATAAATAAGTTGATGCTATTTGTGCTGCTCCAGTAGCTAACAGTGGGCCTGGGTAATGCATTAACAGAGCAGCACAGCCCAGAGACACATTTAATCTGTTGGTGCTGCCAGAGCAAACTAGATGCAGGCAGGCAAACCGTCAAAACTATCAAATCTACAGGTGCATCTAATCCATCTTTCTGACTCAATCTTCTCCAGTGTATGGTGTCTCATGGAGGTCGAACTGCTGCATGGTAGAGCAGATATGAGTCTTCCATTACCTTAGAAGCTTTTTGTGTACCCACAAAGGGATTTTTTCTTTATGTGAACTGAAAAAAAAATCTGCAAATTTTCAGTCCAGAAATTTTAATGCCCTCAATTTTTCTGAAAACCTGAAGAACTGAAAAGTCATCAAGAGCACATGTTGGGCATCTCAAGTAGATAGATTTGATCTTCACCATGGTTCCGAGAGGCCCTATCCCATCTACACTACTGTTCTAATCAAGCTTTCACCTCAGGCAGGTAATCTCTCAGAGGTACAGTGAAAGCATTTTTGCCACATTCATATGTGATGCTGAAATTGAAACGTGAGCTGACTGGAGATCCAGAATATGTGAACTGAAGATCTCTAGTATAGTTAGGCCATTCAAAACCATTTCTCTTTGTTCACACCTTCACAAAAGAAGTCATCAAATGTGTGATGCCATTGCTAGGATATTGAAAGCCATTCAGGATCTTCAGCTTTATCTGGAAACTCACTCTCACATTCCCAATCAAATAATGAGGAAACAGAACCTTTTTCATTACATGCCATAATAAAGCACAAGTCACAAAGAAATTAATTTACCATGTTATAAAGAAATCAGTCAGGGTTAAGATCGCTGCATCAAGGACTGCAAATGAAAAGGTCCTGCTGAAAAGAATTCTTTGCAAAGAGGGACTAGATTCCACTGTGGGACAGAACAGGAAGGCTTGTGGGTGACTCTGATGGAGTTAATGCTGAAAAGAGGAAACAGACAAACTTGTGGAATACACCATAACACTGTTTACATTCCAGAACAAAGCATGATAATAATTCCTCATTTTAAAAGGTTCGGAAATCTTGGCCCAAGCAGTGAAGGGTCTGTCACAGTCCCTCATGAATGAGGACAGGCCTCTGACGGCACTTCAGACCAGAGCTAGCGCTTCTAATTGGATTCAGCATATATGCTCTACCTTTCCCCACAGCTAAAAGTGTGCTCCTTATCTCAATTAATCTTAGTGTCTATCAGTCCTTCTCACAGATTCAAAGTAACACAGGACGGATGAACAAGACCATGGAAAAAATATAGTCATTAGGAGAAACCATTAGTTATGCGTGAAAAATTCAATCCCTTCTGGAAGAGAAAGGTGATGGTGCATCCATTACGAAGGCATAAAGCAGTAAAACCATGATCTAAGGACTGCAAGACACATTAATATTTAAGACAGCAGGCTCTGCAACAACGTAGCCATGAAGGCACCAAATTTATCGGCAGAAACAGACTGAACTGCCGCCCCCACCAAATCTACAGATTGATTAAACACTCGGTGATTATGGGTGTCATGTGGAGGCTGAGCTTCCTACTCAACAGGGTTTAATGTCCTTTACAGCTCTGATATTATTGCACTGTTATGGTGACAAGTCTGCATGAACATAATAAAGAGATAGGTCAACCAAAAACGCCAGCAAGGCCATCAACGCCATCAACGCCTAGATTCACGGATGCATTTGTGAAAGGTGGCGGTAGAGCTGGAGACGCTACGCTCCAGCGTGGGCTTCTGCTAAGGGCCTCCACTGAGCTGGCATGCAGATTAGGATTCGAGGCAAACAGGGAGCTCCCGCATGAGCACGTCGAGCATCTCTGGTTTCGTACAGCCGAGACGCCGTCTTCCACTTTAATTGCCTAGCAATTTTGTGATCGTTTAACAGTCATCAGCTGCAAGAGCTTTTCTCCCTCTGCTGGGCAATCACGCCTGCCTCCTTTTCCCTCTGTATTTTTCAACTTCCGTTGCTAATGAGGCGTCGGGGGGAACAATTATTCCCAGTCGCTGTCTGCTCAATCCACTGGCAGATGGTGCTCGCGCCGGCCAGAGGTCAGGAGCCGCTTGCTACGTCCGCACAACGCATTCTGTGTTGTGACAAGCTGCTGGAGTCATGGGGTTCGAGGTGGCCAGCAGCCGTGCCGACCTCTGGGCGGAGCGTGCGTGTAATGAGTGCGTGTGTAATGTGTGTAATGAATGTGCGTGTGTAATGTGTGTAATGAATGTGCGTGTGTAATGTGAGTAATGAATGTGTGTGTGTGTTGTGAGTAATGAACGTGTTGACACAACGGAAGGGAACTTTCACCTTGCGTCCAGCTGCGTCTGCTAGTGGAAAGAACGGCTGCCGGGTGGAAAAGAAGATGAGGTGTAACAGCAGCGCACGACCATCCGTCTCGGTTACAGCGCAGCCCGATTAATGAACGGCGGAATGAGGGGACAGTAAGTCAGTAAGTGGTTGTCATTAGCACAAGTATCACACCGTCAAATCAGTGACATGGCACTGTAAAATCTTTTCAATTAAACAGAAATATTGAAATCAATTAGGTCCAATTCAGACAAGGGCAAAAGGAAGGCTTACATCTGTGCTCATTTCAACACGCTACAAGTGGTCACAGCAAAAGCAAAATTCATCCATCAACTTGGGACACATTCATTACTGAGATAATAATGAAAACACACAGGTAGAGGATGCAAATGAAGTTACTTCCTGTAATCCAAAGAGGGATGTAAATGAAATAGCATTTTAGTGTTTAACACTTGTGTGTTGGGGTGAGGAACACGTAGTGGCTCCGTCAGGGAAACAACATACGGTCGACGCAATGGATGACCTTAAAGGAGAGCAAAACAATCCTCCACAATCCTCCACCTCATCAGCATCCACGTGTCTAACACTGAGACTGGGAACTGCTAACACAGAGATGGAAACAAACACACACACATACATAGATGGATAGATAGACAGAGAGAGAGAGAGAGAGAGAGAGAGAGAGAGAGACAGAGAGAGAGAGAGAGAGAGAGAGAGAGGGAGAGAGAGAGAGGGAGAGAGGGAGAGACAGAGAGAGAGAGAGATAGACAGAGAGAGAGAGAGAGAGAGAGAGAGAGAGAGAGAGAGAGAGAGAGAGAGAGAGATTGTGCTCACAGGAGTGAAAAGCAGAATGCCTTCTGTTCACATGAAACGTGGGCGTTTCCTTCTGTAGACTATTTATGGGTTGATAAAAACTTTTAAATATCTGAACATTTTGTGAATAAAATATATTGTTATACCTTTTAGGAGTCATGCGTGAAATATTAGTTTAGTATGAAACAGCTAACGTGAGGTTGGAATCCATGTTTATATAAATAAAGTGGGTTTCACATACCAACACAGGAAACTTTTCCAACGGTGATTCACCACTGGCATCTAAATGTTAATAGGTTTAATACATCTACGGATTCATTTTATTTGCTCATCAACTAGCAATTTTAAAAAAGAGGTACTAATTAGAGGACTAGCTAAAAGATTATAGCTTGCTTACAACGGCACAGACTTAAGACTTCACGATAACCTGGGGCACATGTTAAATACATATTTTAACATTACAGTTGAAGGAAGCAAAAATGAAGGGTTAAATAAACAAAACCAGCCCAAATTTGCTTGAAGAAAAGCTCTACCACAAAAAAAAACCTCTTCGCTGGCAGCTACATAATGACGCAGATTGCGAAAGGAAAAAACCCAGCAAGCAGCCGCGTGGAATTTTAAGCGACTCCATCAGAGTTCGTGTAAGGGCTGTTGTGTTCTCGCCGAAGCTTGTCTCACCGATCCGTGGACACGGCCAAATACTAGTCTTTTCTGGTTTTAAACAAAAGATATGAGAGCACGCGAATGGAAATTCCATTAAATGTCATTAATATCACATTGTAAAAATGGGCACACTCGCACACATACGTTTTGTAACACCATGTTAATTGGGAATTCATTCATGTCGTGGTTAGCATAGGTATCAGACGCAGACAATCCCTGCCAACATAATAAATGAACTGGCTGAAAAATAACAAGTTAACGGCGAAGGAAAACAAAAACAAAGAGCGTCAGAAGAATGTCTGGGTTCATCGTGCGTGAAACCAGACCCAAAGTTGCTTGAAGACGACGGAGCGGTAATTTTTCCTCTGCAAACACACCAGTTTCAAGGTGAAAGAGAATTTTCCGTCTGTCATGAATTGTGTTCCTGGTTTTGTTTAGTGCGCGTCGTTTGTAAGCTACATTAGAGGGTGGAAGATGATTGGCAGCTTCTAGATTCTTTTTGTTTGTGCTCTGGGTTGCTGCAGAGAATCGGGGTTTGGCCTGCCGTGGAGCAGTCGTCTTCTGGGAAGACTTCTGTTCTGCTTACAGAGCAGTCACATACAAACAGCTCCACAGCTGTAACGATTACAGAAACGGTGCAACAGATTTACCACTGTACACAACATTAAATCTAATTTATTAATAACTATTTCATTGTTCTTAGCATGATTGACTGTGACTGTATAAAAATACATCACTCTCAGTTCACTCATGAACTGAATCTAAGTATTACATTTTTCAGTCAGGCGATATCCCATAATGGATAAAAAATGTTTTAACTCTCAGGTTACATTTAAGAAACCACCATTGCAGAAGTGAAGAAACCTCCAAAACCACCATTGCAGAAGTGAAGATAATCTTCCATATAGATGTTTCATCAGTGCATGGGTTTACTTCTGCACTGGTGGTTCTGGAATTCACAAGGACTGCAGTTATCAAGTGGCACTAAAACGTTTACCTCCATACACATTAGATTAAAAAACAACACCAATCAAATGAAACCAGTTCAAAATTAAACCCAGTGTTTTGCATGTATATTCTCACAGCAATAAAGGGAGGAAAACACACAAAACACTCCTCGCTACCACTTAAGGACCAAAGACTTAATGTGTCAAACTTAAAAATCGAATCAGTGGAATGTCAGTAACCTGTTCACTTCAGCAAACATATCAATACATATTTACTACAAACTAATCTGTTGCCTTACTTTAATCCTCACCCAAACCTTAACCAAAAATCTAATTCTAATTCTATTCCTGCTTCCAAAACTAAACCAAAAACTAACATTCATTTAAATTAATTTAGTTGGTTTGTTATGAACAAAGCATCCAATGGCCTTTCCACAGGGCATTCTATCATGATTGAGTAATAAATCAATACTGAATATAAATAAATAAATCAAGACCAAACAGTATGGTTTAGGATGTTTAGAGCTTCACAATATGGATGAACACTATAATATGCTAAAATAACATGGCTTCATTTTGTAACTGCAATATGTCGTATATTGCAATATGTTAAACCACATTAGCAAACCCTTAATGGGACATTAAAAGACTGTCCTGCATTATTTAGATGAAATTATTTATGTTCATTAGATTATATGAGTATTCCATTCTGTGCTTTCAGAACAGTCACAGACACTCCCTGGAAATATCCATTTAGTCAGGATGCTTCCACCATACCAAACAAACAAACAAACAAAAACAGCTTGTGGTTTGTTGGAGAGTTCATTTGCATACCGCAGTCTTTAATTCAATCACCGCAAAGGCCAGTGTTACAATACTGATTAAGTTTTGACTTACTGTATAGTCCTAGCTGAAACTGTAATTAATGGTACATTCAAGAGGTTTGCTGACGCAGTAGTAAAACAAACTGGATATAAAACTGGAGTAGATCATGAATGTGATTTTTAGTTTTATTTATTATAACTAACGTCCGAATAAATTTTCCAAATGCTCAGGCTGTATACAGCTAACAAGGAGAGGGAAGGGGCCTACAAAGTGTAAGAACCACTGTCCAGGATGAGACATGAAACACTCATGATTACATTCAAGCACTGGCCCCCAAGGATGAGCTAATGAGGGAGTGCCTCAGCTATACGGTGGAAATGGTCACCATGGAAGCAGAGGAGATACCATGGCAGGTTAAGCCCATTCATGTAATGTATCACTAACAAAGGTGGCTGAGATAAGACAACCATACCAATGGTTGGAAAATACAAGCCCAGAGACGCAAATCATGGAAGTATGCAATAAAACACTAGGAACTATAGGTTGATTGACACACAGGGGCATCGCATCAGAGATAATGCAGCATCTAGTAGCAGGATGTAAAATCCTGGCAAATAATGGGAAAGAAGACACAGATAAACAAACTTAGTGGCAGGGATCATATGCATGAATGTATGCAAGACATATGAGCTGGTCATCCCTAGTTTCAAATGGAAGGAACTGCAGAGAGCTTTGAAGAACAACAATGCTAAGAACCCATGGGACTTCTGGATCCAGGTAGATAAACAAGTGGTGACAAACCTACCAGACATTGTGACAGTTGACATGGTGCAGAAAAAAGAAACAGTAACAGAATGTTACTCAGCAATCTCAAGTAATAGAAACATTCAAAAAGAAAGAATAAGAGAAGTTGTAAAAACAAAGCCAGGGCCTGAAAGATTAAATGATAACAATGTGGAAGGTTAACACCAAGGTTGTCCCAGTGGTGATAAGGCACTTGGAGATGTGACCTTAGCTGGAGTAGCTTCAAAAGAAATATATTAAAATCTTTCTCTGTGTGTGTAGCCTATTATTTTGTCAGAAGCATATAGACAATAATTTAGGGGCCTTTGAAAGATATTGACTCAAAGGCTTGTGGAGTTTGCACAGGAAAAATAATTCCTATTTCATAAATGGTCCAATGTCTCTAATGTCATTGATTTTAATGCGCCACATCCACTTTTATTCATGGAGTAGTTTAGAACATGCATTCTTGAGGTTGTGTACCTTTTTGCGTGAATTTTTGTAAATGCCTATATGGTGTCTGATTTCTTTTACCTCACATTGCTTACTGCTTTGACAGCATTGGAAACACCCAGATTGTCATTAAACTAGATAGCTTCTCCAGTGTAACGTGCCATTTGGTTTCAATGATAGCTCTGCTACCATCCAAAGGCTGGCTAGCATTGTTGTAGGTGAAGCAGCTAGATACACGGCTTCTCTAGACAACTGGTCATTTATTCCTCCACACCGGGTGGAGCACTTGAACGTGTTGAAAACAGTAATTGGTAGTGCAGGAATATTGCTTCAATTTGCAAAATGGCTTAATAGTTCATATTGTTTAAACATTATATTTCACATTATAGTATAACATCTGAACTAGTGTGTAGGTTCTGTAGTGTTATTGAGATCTTAGGTGGTAAGATCTTAGATCTTAGGTGGTAAAGCTAATATCCTCAGGATTTGGCTTTTCCTGTGAGGCTCTCTGCTGCTGCTCTTCCACTGAACAAGACGTCACTGACTGAGACGCCATCATAGGAGGCTCCTGTCAGCGTGAGTGGGAGTCCGTGGTCATCGATATACCGCCTCATTGTTTCTAAGGAAAAGAAAATGTAACAATGGTAGTTTTTTTTTTTTTTTAAATAAATACCACCTACAATTCCACTCAAATGTTTGGACATGTTTGGGCAATTCCAATGCATGTTTTTCATAATCTAAAAGGCATTTTGGTCAAAAGCCTTGGGCTTAAGTTTGTTTCTTAGAAAAATATAGAGAGATATTGTAAATATTGATGGCTATTTACAAATTTATTCCTAAAAGTCAACATTTTAAAGCACGCTGAATGAATAGTTTCCATTTACTACAGTCACAAAGAGAATATGTGGGAAATGATTCAATTATTCAAAAATGTGTGGTTGCTTTAGAGGAAAAATAAACAAAATTATGTATTATTTTATAGATTGTCTTTCTACCATTATTCTAAGATGTAGAAAATAAGAATAAAAACAGATGTGTCCAAACTTTTGACTACATATATCTATCAAAGAGCCAGTAAAAACAAATCAGCTTTGTTAATACAAAAACTACAATAAATGGAATTACCCACAATAAATACAAAATCAACATACCAAGTCTTTTCCAGTGTCCGACATGATACTGTGGAATGCAGTTCTAAAAAGTCAAAATGAATGAAAAAACAAAAGTCAACAAACAAATTAACAATGCTGAAAACCAGTGGATGATTTGGGATATTTTACAGTCAACCACGTTATTCAGTTTCATTTGGGTTCCTGGGCTTCCAAGCACATTCTCTCACCAGGTAACCTGTGAGGTCAGTGTCACACAGGACTTACTCACACACATGGAACATCTCCAAATCCACCAAACAGTGACTCATATTCAACTCAAAAGCTTCTGTCCAGAGCTGCTTTAGTAATATTAGCTCAAGTGGACACACTTATACCTCAAAGGCAAATGTTGGTGCACATCTAAAGCAAAAAAAATTAAAAAATAAATAAATAAATAAAAAGACATCTCGGTGTGTGTCGTCATTGGTGTAATGCAAATTTGACTCAGCTGGAGTGTGAACAATGAACAGCTTGCCATTCTAAACTGTCTGCACTCAGCGCCCTCTAGTGGTGTCACCCCCCCCCCCCAACTGCCCCCATGCTGAGGTGAGGAGTCATGGTTTCCATGGAGACAGAGGCCATCAAACCTCCTAGTATCGGGCATTTTACCATTCTGAGCCATGAGGACATGCAATCCAATCACATAGCTTATGCAAATGTATCGTCATGTCGTGTTGCATGCAATCCAATCACATAGCTTATGCAAATGTATCGTCATGTCGTGTTGCATGCAATCCAATCACATAGCTTATGCAAATGTATCGTCATGTAGCGTTGCATGCAAATCTACATTCTTTACAGTTTCCATGAGCTGAACCACTTTATGCATTTTTAGATAATTTTCTTTTCTTGATCTGCTTGAATTTGACGGAAAGAAATTTCCCCTCTATAGGAAAATGAATGGGCGAATACAGGCTTCACTTTGCAACTACAATCAATCCTAATGTCCTAGCTTGCACTCCACAGTGAGATTACCAACATGATATTTCATTTACACTTATTCTGTCAAACTGAACAGCAACTGCTAATCCCCCTCTCACTATGTCTGTGGAGGAGGAATCCAGTTATGGACATCATCTAACGATCCAGCCATCTGCTCAGGTTCATATGAGCAGTGTTGTGTTCGCCTCAGCCTGCAAGGACTGACGGGAATGCTGAGTACTGGGGCAGGTCAGTGGAAACGTGGTAATGCCACAAGGCAGGAATACGATGGAGGACACCTGGTGGCCAGCAGTGGAACTACAAATCTAATTTTTACAATAGTAAAATTTCATTCATTGTTCAGATAAGATCCCATTACTACAGTACTGCTTGTCATTAGCAATTAGAAACATTAGGAATCATTTCTAATAACAGATTTTATCTGGTTTCATTTTAAAAATCGCTTTCAAAAGTTTAGCTTTCCAAAGTATTCACTGTGCTAGTTTGTCAACAGCAGGAAAACAAAACACACTTTCTATCATCCATGCATATACATTATTCTAAACACGCTAGAAAGCATGCGCGAGTCAGATACATTAAGCCTGTGTTTCACTTGTGATTTAGTTAGACTGCTGTACTTGGAACAAGAACCCTGATTCAATTCATTAGGAAACTAAGTTCTTCAAAAGTCGGCTGGGGAAAGAGAGAGAGCGAGAGACAGAGAGAGAGCGAGAGATAGAAAGTTAGAGAATGAGAGAGAGAGAGAGAGAAAGGACACACAATCACCTTCAGTATGGCGGCTTTGCTCCATGTTGGCGTGGCTGTGATCCCCAGGTGTGAGCTCATCACCCTGCTAGAACAGTCCAGCAGCACCTGCTCCTTCACCTCTCCTGGACCAAACGTCTTCCCAAACCAAGCACCTCCCATCATCACCTTACACACACACACACACACACACACGTCATCAAAAACCAAACCGAATTTAGTGGATTGAAATAAAAGATAAAGACTGAAATAAAAGCACAGTTCAGATAAACCTTAGGCATGGCATACAACTTGATATCCTGATACATATTCAACACATTAAAACAGGAAATAATTTGTAAAGTAATTTTTCTAGGATTATTGGATTATTTGGATAATGAGGATCATTATTCTGAACATCACAGAATCTTCAAAAGGATGCGTTGTCTCTTTCTACTAGTGGCTCCCAATCAAAGTCCCCTGTGTGAATTTGTGTAGATTCAGCTTTTCAGGTAACCACCAAGTGCTGAGTACTTCTTTATTAGATTATAAAACTGCACTGCCACATCAGTTTGACTGTGTTCGCGTGTGTTCTGGAGTAAGACCTAAACAGGACATTCACCTGTTCCATTAATAATGGTTTAAAAGGAGGAGAAATGAATCATTTAGGAGCTTTTCAGAAGGAGGGGCAAGTCCTGTGAGTTATTTTTGTCTTGTTCATACTGTTCCTAATGGCAAGGGCAGAGCACCTTTGTCTGCTCATGAATACTTGTTTAGCACTCTTGCTTTTATTAACGGAGTGTTTGTGTTTGTGACATCATGTGGAAAAGTCAGCGTTGAATCCATGTGTCCACTGCATTCCTCATTGCAATGTACTTTCAACATGTTTTCCTGGCATACAGGATATTTCATGGTGAACAATATGGTTATATAGCATTAGACACTTTATTTTCATTCAGAGAGGTTTACAGGTAGATGCACTGTATTGGTCTGTATAGAGTCTGATCCCTTTTGTTTATTGTTTTCTTTATATTACAAGCCTAGTGTTTGCCCAAGTCATGCTCAAAGTCCATCTCTCTGGATCCAAGACAGTGTTGTGCTTTTTAATTGTTCAACATGTGTAAAAGTGAGGCAGAAGCCCATGTTATTTGAAGACTTGCACAGCTTTTGCATTTTTTACATGTGCTTTGATTACTGCACTGTATAGGGTCACAATATAATTTACATGTCTGTTAGATACAAATGTTACATTTTCCGAATGTTAATTAGCAATTACTTTTTAATTTGTATTTAATTTAATTTAATAGTATTTAATTTGCCATTCTAACAGTAGGCTTCTGATATCAGCAGATCGTTGGTAAGTGTACGTGACAGCTGTCCACTCTGTGTAGACAAAATGTTTCCTTTAAATACCCCTATATTATGTTTAGGCTGGGAAACACAGTAGTGTGGATGCATTGTGACAAGGCTAAATTATTATTATTAAATAACTGGAGCACAGACTACTTGATGTCACGTCGGGCACGCAGGCCAAGCGCCACGCCCACTTCCACTTCCACTCATTGCCTCGTTCCCAATCAACGGTTTACCAGCTACAGCTGATATCCATTCCAACTAATCCTGTTTACCTTTTTTTTATTGGAGTTCTGCCAGCAGATCTCCTGCTAGCTAGTCTTTTGTGTTATCTGCTCTGCACTTTTGTTGTACGTCTGCTGTCCACATTAAACGTTTCCTACAGCCTCACCTTCCGCTCTCTCCTTTCTGCCGTCATACTTGACCACATACCCTCACATTTGTGTTCCATATGAGCAAGTGGAGCAGAGCAGTCAAGAGTTAAACAGAAACAAGGAAATAATAAAGACTAGCTAGTGAGATGTGATAAACGATCATCAAAGTGAGGGAGAGATTTAAACAGGTATTCACAGGTAAAATGCTCTCATGTGCACAAGTAGCTGGTTAACAGAACAGTGCTAACCCAACAATAGATAATTATGGCTTGTTTGGACATCAGCAAACCCATACATCTATATCTAGTTATTACACAAGGTGTGCAGAGAAACAGGATGTTGCAAATTGCTGCTGAAGTTCTAGGAGGAGGAACCAGTTTATATTAGAAAAAGTATATGTTTAAAACATAACAGTCATTCCATTGGTTTCTAAAGTTCCAAAAGTGTAAGTCGGTTCTTTTTCCTTGTGTTTCCTAATGTTATCGCTGCCATGGCAACACCTGGCACTACAAACAGACATGTGATTAATGCAATGACCATCAGCATTGCTGCTGGAAATGACATACCCTTAATTCTGATGGTCAGAAGGTGTTCAACAAAATGATCAACAAGCCTTCTCTTGGTTTCTCTAATGAAAAGCTAATTACATCTTTTGCAACTTACAGTAGGCAACTTCTACATTAGCGCAGGAGGAATGAGTAGTAACAATTGATCCTTTCTTGCCAATTATTTTGGTGGCCGTATTAACAAATTTACATGTAACACATCTAAAGAGCTACAGTACCACATGAGCATTAGCCAAATGATCATTTATATCACTATTGATGAGCAAGTCTTTGATGTTTTTGTCTGGTCTGCAGATCAGGGGAGGATCCTTAAAAAGGAACACGACCTCTATCATTCTGGAGGATTCTAAATTGTTTACATAATAATAATATTGGCCACTATGTAATTTGTACGTATTTATGTGTATACGTGCATACACACACATATACGTACATATATACAAGTATTTGGTGGAACCTCTCGCATCCATTACAGCTAGCAGTCTCGTGGTACGAGTCTCCATTAATTTTGCATCACTTTATGGAGCAAGTTCCACCCCCCTTTTCCTCTGCAAAACTGCTCAACCTCTGCCAGTTTAGTTGGAGCTGCAGAGAACAGCAATTTCCAGGTCTCACCACAGATGTTCTGAATGGATCTGAAGTCAGAGCTCTGAATAGATCATTTAAGAGCATTTACGTTCTTCACTTTAAGACATCCCAGCGTTGCTTGGGCTGTGTACGGTACTGTAGGTCGTTGACTGGTTAAAATGTGAACTACTGCTCCAGTCTGAGCTTTGCGGCAGAGGGCAAAGGAAGTTTTTATCCAGGATTTCTTTGAATTGTACAGCATTCATCCTCCCATCAGTCGTGACCAGACTGCCAATGCCTGCTGCTGGAAAGCTTCCCCCTGCCATGATGCCATATTTGCTTCCTGGCTGACATGAAACATTAGGTTTATGCCAAATGTACTGCTTAGTATTTAAGCCAAAAAGTTCCATTTTAGTCTCATCAGACAACAAGACCTTCTGTCACATCTTTGGAGTGTCTTCCACATGACTTTTTGGAAATACTTTTACACCCCCCCCCCCCTCCCCCCAACGGGCCTATTCCCCGTCCCTTGTTGTGCAACACCTGGGAAATTGCTGAGGCATGAACATCACCTTCATCTTCACCCACTGCCTTCTTCAACACTGCTAGAGTAAGAGACACAGTAGCTGCTCTGACAACTGCCCTTCTTGTTCGCTGAAGTTTAAAGGAGGAGAGCTGACCTTGGCAGAGAGCCTGCAGTTTCCGATTCTTTTTTTCTACTTCTTGAAAATAGATTGAACCGAACTCCAAGGTATATTCACCATCTTTGAGATGGCCATATCTCCTTCCCCTGATCTGTGTTTCTCCATGATTAGTCCACGGAAACTCTTTAGACTAAAGAACAATGTTGAGAAGTTTTTGTATTATTTATAGTGCAATTGCAATTTACATTTTTAAAAAGCCACCATTATATAATAAAATATAATGGAATTTAATTTGTCATTCTTGGCATTAAAACAAATTGGGACATAAGAACAGAAGAGCAAAACGTGTGTACTATGAGCATGTGTGCATTCTCTTTTTGTAGTATATTTATGACAAGTCAATGTTTTAGAGTCAATCAGTTGATTTGCTACAGTAATCAGAAAAACACACAAAAAAGTGCTGTACAAAAGTCTTAGACGTTGAAAAAGTGTTTAAAGGTATTTATCAGGAAAGTAAACATATTTCCTTAAATGAAGAAAATGTCACCACTTCTTTCAAACCTTTGGTTTTAAATGTTTTTTGTTTATGTCTTCCTAAGTGATCTCACACAGCTTTGGCTATGCTGAAAGTGGGGCTCTCTACAGCCTAGTCTATAAGTACACAGATAAAGTACTTCACTACGTTTTAATGTGTTTGCAGTCGTTATAAAGATCAGGCAATAAGGCCTAGCAGGACACATCCATCTGTTCTTACCACTTCAGAACACACACTTACTGCCTGGACTTAAATTTCTTGGGTGACCTATTTGACTGGAATACATGGAATACATGGGATGTCTGTTCATTTTTATCATTTACCATTAGATATTTAAGGAACTGACAATACTAAAATAATGGAATAATAGTGTCATAATTAACAGAAAACTAAAAGCCTAAAATATTGTGCATATGCCATTACAAAAGTAATGCTTTATACCTGCCATTATAAGCGCCCTTTTAATCAGGCTGTAGGATCTCATTTTCTGATCAATTCGATTTTTCTCCTCCTGATAATGCTCCTCCACGGAGCATGTGCAGCTGAAGTTCCACCACCAGACCAAATAAATGGTTGAGTGAATCTTAAGTTACTTGAGCTACCAAACATGGCAAGAATCAGCACTCAAACATTTTTTTCTAATGCAAAAGGACATTTGCATGGGAAACCATGGACGTGTGTATATGGACAGGACTGAAATAATCAGATGGTTGCTTTAGGCAATAAAATAGGTAATTTGGCCTGGAATTTTATCAGAGAACAAAGAAAGGTGGAACCGAGTTGAGGTTAGTCTGTCTGGTGCTCAGCTGTCTGCTCAAACTATCCGTATGCAGGAATGGGAATGTGTATGTATGCTGTGCATGCTGCCTCAATATCAGTGTGGAGGTACTGTAGGTTCTCCGTGAGGATGAAATTCTGTCCCATCCATGTCATACATACACAACACCAATCTCTCCCCATCCCTATGTGTCTCCATGGTCACTACTGTTCATAATTGTTCATCATATAAATGACAGTATGTCTACTCAAAAGATATAATAGGATACAAATAACAGAAAGTAAGCATTTATTTATATAGCACTTTTCCAACTAAATGCTTCATAAACAATTACAATTCTGTCTCATCCACAACATAAATTGAAAAGCTAGCTGTGTCCAGCCTCAAATGGTAAGGTACACAAATGTCCTTAAGCCTTAGACCCAGCATGTCGAATGTCTAATTATAATGTTTATAATTAATTATACACATTTATAATTGTGCTAAATGTACACGTTCGTCCTTCCATTTTATGTTTGCACGCAGGTACATGGTTTTACCGTCAGTCTGGTGGTAGGCTCTCCTCTACGGTTGTGTTGTGGGAATGGAACAGAATCATACACAACTCCCAACAGCCCGAGATCCTCTGAGGAGGGCACCAAGTGCCCGAAACCCTGCACACACACACACACACACACACACAGAATATTTACTCAAACGGAGAGATTTCTGTGATGTGAAATTGTAATTACACCAGGTTAAGGAGTAGTGTAGTGTTCTAACCTTTACTGGCAGCACTGATCCCTCAAACTCCAGGTTCACCATGGCAACAGTCACTGTGGGAATTGCTCGCAGTTGTTCCGACAGTGGATGGGCAGCAGGTGGCAGCAGCGAGGCTAAAGCTACACAGAAACCAATCAGGATAGGTCATTTACTCTTAACCAGTTCACTCTAAATGTACAAAAGTTTAAGTTCCATCTGAGAGTTTTAGTTGCATTTTTACCTGATGCAGGTACAGCAGAAATCACATGGTCAACTTTTAATGTGCCTCCATCCTCCAGTTTAATCTGTTAGAGCAATCACAAAAAAAACACCATAGTGCTGAGTAATCACAAACCATAGTGTCCTAGAAATCTATCTGGAGTCCTCCTGGAGATGCGATGCAAATTTTTCTTCCAAGCTTAATCTGTCCAACATCATCTAAAGACTTTGATTTTCTTAATTAGGTTTATCAAGACTCTCAATTGAATAAAAGAACAGTGTGCAGCCACTACCTCACTCTCTCACCTCCCACCCGTTGGGTGTGTGGCTCAGGCTCTTCACAGGGGTGTTCTGAAGGACCTCCACCTGCTCCTTTCCCCTCAGCACCTCATGCAGGGCCTCGGGCAGAGCCTGCATGCCCCGTCTCAGAGACCATTGTGCCCAGCGCTCTTTCCGTGCCCTCTGTGCCAGCTCGGAGGGGACAACCTGAGGGCCCTTCCCTAGTACACAGGACAGATAAACAAACCAGTCACTCCACTATCCATGCTTATCAAATGAACCAAATACTGCACAGAAATGATGATTAGCCTTCCACAGGTCAGGCTACTGAAAGAAACATTTCACTCATAAATTCTAACATAGCCAACAATTAGTGTAAACTAATGGGAACCAAGTAGCATAAGTTGCCACATATGTTACATCTGGCAGCATTAGCATTTGATGGCTAACATGTTCTCTTAATGAATTAGATCCGGAATGCTGTACCAGAGGGCGGGCAGCACAGGGAGTTTCCCAGCACTCACCAGAGCCCAAGAGCATGCCCAGCAGGACGGAACCCCAGGCCTGCTCTGCAGCGTAGAGTGGAGGGAAGCAGGAACGCACACTCAGCTGCCTGCTGTCCCCAGCAAACACCCCACGACACACACTGTCTATGGCTATGTCTGCCAGCTGTTAGCACAAACACACACACACACACATAGTTGGTTGTGATGGTGATGCAAAAAATCTAGAGAAATTATGGAAACGCTCACTGCTAAAATCCAATTCATTACACTTCCAGTGCCTACTCACCTCAGACCCCAGTCTCCTCGCCACAAACGCATGCACACTCTCATCCTCCAGCTTCCCTTTCCTAACCAGAACCTCCTTTAGCACGCTGAGAATTATGGGACGGGAAAATGGGGGCACTGTGTATACCACCCCACTGAGAAACAGGGTGGAGTGGTGAGAGAAGGGGAAGACAGTCAAGAACGTTCTCATTGGTGTACTGAATCTGGGTGTCTGGGCGTACTGAAGAGACGGAACAACGAGAGGCTGGAACGTACCTGAGGCTGGAGGGCATTCTGTGCAGCTGCCCCTTTACGTACAGGAAACGGTTCTTAGATGCCACATGGTCATGAGGAACGACCAGTATCTCGTTCTCCAGCCCCAGCTCAGAGAGCTGTAGATCAGAGGAGAAACCCAGTAAAAATTCAACAGCAAAACAAGGCATGTTCTACATACACAGCCTGATGACAGAGATTAGCCTGGACCTGCATGCACAGATACTGTTTGACTAATTAACATATTCAATTGTGGCATATTAGAGGTTATTTTAGTGTTTACATTTTTATCTTTAAAATTTGCTTCTTATAGCATCTTAAAGAAGTAAAATTGCTCTTTATTGTATTGTGAATTGAATGGAAATTAAGACCACCATGCATCACCCTACACAGCAATGGAAGTACCATGTTTAAGGTGTTCTGTCCTGCTGGCCCTACAGGACGCACGCCCCGTGGGCCGTGCTCAAACACGGCCCCATCCTCCCGCCGTGTCGACCGCAGCCATCCTCCACACCTTCCTGTCGCCTCCAGCAACACAACCTAGGAGACCCGACGGACCGCAGTCAGAGCCGATGAGGGCAGGGGTGTTTTTTCTTAGCATGCTAAACTTTCGAGCGACTAGCAACTAATGTGACCCATTACTTGGTACTCTGGTTCACAACAGATTAAGAATACAAAAGACATTTTAAATCTATGTGAAAGTGCCCAAATCTTTTCATGTCTATATAGCACTTACCTTGGAGATCTGCGAGCTCTTGCTGAGGTAATAACAGGCGGAGAGGCCGCCTATTCCCCCTCCGAGCACCGCTACAGCCTTCTGCATTCAGGACGGACTACCCTCCTGTAAACGTAAGGGTTCGCAATCAACGCATTCAAAGAAAGCATGAAAAAACTTTCATTAGGAAATGATTCCTCATTTCTAGAAAGAGATCAAATTTACACGGTTAAGGCTAAGAGACTAAAGTCAGTTGCAATATAACTGCCCCATGTCATTATGCAGCCTAACAGCTTATGGAGCTCGTTTTAAAAACGTCTTTCAAATACCTAGGTATTAAGCATCAATCATAATTCCCAGTAATATATAGTAATGCATTAATCTTCCATCGCAAATGCTCGAACACAACGTGGTCGAGTAGTTAACTAGGTATGTTACTACATGGTGCGTTACAGCCGTTATAGTTGTCCATGCAAAATCAACAGGGTGGTTCCCTGATAAGGTCCCGGTTTTGTCTTTATCTTGAGAAACACACTGACTTTTTTCCACTCAGTAAATGTAGGTGCGACATTTGTGTTTGAAATAATGAAAAAGAAAAACCACGCAAAAACTATAAAATGAATGGAAAGCAATTAACAATAACATTTCACTTAGCTGCAGAAGCCAAACTATTTACCTATACCTGTCGCTATAAGTTTGTAATGCTGAATGATATATCTAGCTATCAAGCTAGAAGCACCAAAAATATCAAATTAGTATTATCTAGTAAAATTTAGAGAACGTACCTATTAAAACTGGGTATTTCAACTGGGTAGCAAGCTAGCTAAGTATCTTACTGTCTTGCTACTTATTAAAAATAAGTCAACAAGCTCAATCACAAAGCTCGCTAGTTAGCTAGCGAGCTACTTAAATATAAAGTTTAAGCGTATGGTACTTACTCGTGAAACTCAAAGTTATAGCGTACAATGACAACGTTCAGTAGTACAATCGGTAATTTTATAGCCACAAAATAACAACAAAAAATACGTGTAGTTGCCTTATAGTGAAATTGTACACTGCGGCGTGTCTGAAGCACCCAAAACATGCAATTCAAAACGGTCCTCTCCTACTTGCAAATCAAGGTGAAACCCTCTCTGAGTGCTTTACTGCCAACTGCTGTCGTGGAGCAAACATCAAATCTGAGATCAAACCAAAAAGCATAAATTAAACCAGAAAGTGAATGAATTTATATACTCCGAAACATAGCCTAAAAGAACAGTTCCCTGTTCCATGGGACCCTAAGATCAGAACTGTTTAGGCTATGGGATTGCCGTTTTACTCATTAGGTTAATGAGTGAAATTGGTTGAATTACAGTAGAGGGAAAACAAAGTACAGAGATGGGCGTTTCCAGTAGGACCACTACTAAATACACGAACCATATAGAATGATGTAATGATGTAATATAGATTATGAAGTGTTGTGCAGTTATAACACACATATTAACCACTAGATGGCAGAAAATGACAGTTATGTCGCTGTTACTACACACGCACGCGCGCGCGCGCGCGCGCGCACACACACACACACACACTCAAAATTAGAGAACAACGTATGAACACTTTTTCAGAAATAACGTAATCTACATTGATCAACATTTCAATGATTTTTTGTAAGAGGTACCGCTCTGGTGTGATTTTGGTCCACTCTTCTTCCAGTCTCTTCCACAGTCCTGTGACTGTTGTGGGTTTCTGTGCCATAACTGTCACCAAGGATTTTCCAGAGGTTTTCTGTTGGGTTTAGATCAGGACTCTGGACTGGCCATAACATTGTTTCAATGTTTTCATTATCAAGGAACTGCTTTACCCATTTTGCTGTGTGACAGGGTGCATTGTCCTGCATGAAAATTGAGTGTTGAATGCAAGGAAGGAACCACGTGTTGTTGAAGAAGGTTCTGATACACACTTGCATTCATTCTTCCATGTAGCTGTATGAGAGGTCCAACTTCTGCTGCCAAAAACATTCCCCAAACCATGACACTTCCTCCTCCACCTTCTTTAAACACTTTGGGTTCAGACTTTCCTCACTTTGTCGACAAACAATGTTTCCAATCAGACCCAAATAAATTAAACTTGTTTTCATCACTAAAAGGAACTCTGTCCACAAAACATGCTTTTTGATTCTTTCTGCTAATGAGAGGTTGGATCACTGCAGAGTGGGCTTTCAGTCCAAATGCTCTTAAACATCGTGACACTGTATTACGAGACAGATTCTTACCCTGTTCAGTGCTGAACTGGCAAGTGATTCTAGCTGCAGTGTTGAACCGATAACCCATGGAGAATCTCCACATTATCCTGTCCTCTCTTGCACTGGTCTTTCATGGGCGACCAGCCTTCTTTGAGGACTTGAATGAGTTTGTGATGTTGTAAAGATGCAATATTCAAGAAATCACAGACTTGGAACAACAAACTTCTCTTGCTATGGCTGATAGCCTCATCCCTTTGGCCTTCATCTGGACAACCTGCTGCCAGAAAGTTTCAGTCACTTTGCAACCACTCACCATTTTTGCAAAGTCAGTGTAAACTGGAAGGTTAGGCTGTCAGTTAAATAGGGTTTGTCAGATAATTAAGGAAATTAGCACCAGGTACCAGATTAACACCAATAACTTGCAGGTATCTGAAATTGATATGTGCCTTTATATATATATTAAAATTTACACCATGTAGGTAAGCTAAGTATACAGGCCTATGCAATCAGATGTTTTCTCTTTTAATCGATCGATTGGTATGGTATGGGTTGTTTTTAATTTCTATTGACATATCAGCAAATGTCATTACACATGACCATCTGTATGAGTGTGTCTTTCTATATTTATAAATATATATGGGTAAGAATGAATGTGTGTGTGTGTTTCTATCCCTCCTAGGGCTCTGTGTGCTTGTATCACAGAGAGGCTAATGGAGCGTGCTAATTTAATCCTGTATGTCACAAAGGGTCCCTGGTGCTCCTTGGAGCTAGCAAGACAGCTTCAGTGCAATGACTCCTACACACACACACACACTTCAGTTAAGGAGGCAGGTGTATTTGGTTGTAGTAGAGTTTATAGAGGCCTTCACACTAGACAGCAATAGTGGGAACAGCTCCAACTGATGAGTCAGGTGTTTTTCCCCTTTATACAGCCTTTTGATGTTGTTGCATAGAGCTGTATTTTTTAGAGTGTGTTTCACTGAACAAAGCAGGTGCTTTCAGCTGAATTGAGCCCACATTGACACTCCTCGCACGTACACTCTCATTCTCAGGCCTAATGAGCTCTGTGTCTCGGTTGTACTCACTCTGCTGCTGCCATTGTTCCATGGTACTTGTTATGTTCCGACATCGCACTTATTTCCATTTTCTTTTGACAAAGCAAATCAGCAGCACTGAATGAATACTCTCCATGACACAATCTGTGCTCATATCCAGAAGGTGTGTCTGTGTTCTGTATGCAGCACAACTCTGGCTCAGTGTGTGACTATGATGTAGGCAGTACAGAAAAAGAGCAAGAAGCATAAGTAAATAAGGAAGAAAACAGATGGGATATGGTGATGAAATTTATTGTGACCACAATTTTTTGTTTTCTAGACGTTAGGAAGTTCACTTCATGTTAGTTAGTCCACGGCGTGTTGGGTGATCTGCTTTCATTACGTTTTTTTTTCCATCTTAAAAAATTGTGTTTTACTTGCTTGTGACTTACAATTAACGAGTATGGCTCTTTTCCGATGGTAGATCACTCAGCTAGGTGTGTTCAATGTCTAACTTCAACTTTACTGCAACCAGTTCTCCTCGAAGGCCGGCAGGTTTAAGGCGGGGTGGCCGCTCCCACATCTCTGGAACATGACCTTCATCTTTCTCACCAGGCCATGCTGAACTTCTGAACTGCTCAGGCTTTAGCACACATTGCTTCAAACATCACAGCTGGGCTTCAGTGAACTATCAGTGGACCAGGCTGGATTTGCAGTGTGGCTGTCCTGAGTGAAAGCATGGGGCAGGCTCTGACAGGGCTGTTGAGCAGGTTGGCCCATCACACCTTAACCCCCATCCCTCCTGGTTCCGGCACCTTCCATGTGCGAATGGTTTGGGCGCCTTATAGACGTTGATGTCATAATTTATTGCAGGGCTGGCCAGGGTAGGGTTAAAAGGTTTTGGGGAGGTGGAGCTCCACATCGATAGTCATCTGTCCCTGTAATGAAATACACACATGAAGGCATCTGTACTCCCATTCACACACACTGAGTAAGGTTTGCATTATCAGCTCATAAATGCAGAAATCCTGAGTTCCTGTCTTTATTCTTTTAAAACGCCCTTAAAAGGGCAGCAATGCTCTGTTGCTTGAAGAAATGTGATTCATGGTGAATTTTACTCTCGTCAGAAAAGCTGCTCTCAGGAATTATGATTTGCTATCATCAAAAAAGCATAAAAGCTGAACGTTCCTCACTGATGTCTTCACTGTTTTAACTGCCCTTACTGGCATTCTGATCCTGTTGGGGTCCCTTGTAGCATTTGACATCAAAAGATACGGCAAAGCTATGGAGATAAACCCCCTTCCACAGGCAGGGTAGGGGTGGGAATGGTGGGTGGAGCCATGGATTTGCTATCGAGCCTTTTAATCTATTAACTCCCATCAGAACAGCTTTTCCAGGAAAACCATTCCAAACTCATAATAATAAATTTATGTTTATCCAGATTCAGATTAGCTTAAATTCTGCTCACACAACCTAAATATAATAAGACATCATGCTGGTGAGGCTGTGTGTGTGTGTGTGTGTGTGTGTGTGTGTAAAGGCATGTTCCCATGTCTCAAGGGGCCAATAATAGCATTCTTTCTGTGATCTGTCTGCCATCATTCCTCAACCAATGACAAGACAGAGATAAAGTCAGAGATTCCCTGCATGCTCAGATTGGGTGTTCCACATGTCAGTCTAGCTCTCACCACCTTCACCCTCTCATCTTCACGCCTTTTCACCCTCACTTTTTTGTCCTCTCACTCAATCACTCTCTCATTCTCTCTTAGAGGTAGACATTTGTTCAGTGTAGGAGAATTGGCTGCATTTATTCAGTGCTGTGGAATATTTCACTGTGTGACAGCTGGAAAACAGCTCTGCTGCAGATTTAGGTCAGGTTTACTGGGGGAAAAAGTGAGAGAGAGAGAGAGAGAGAGAGAGAGAGAGAGAGAGAAAGAGGGAGTAGCAGCATATTAAATGCAGTGGAAAAATCTATTGATGGTGCACTTTGTGTTTGTGAAAGCTCAGTGAATGTTGTGCTCCAGTGTATTTAAACACTGCATTGTGTGTCTCATATTTATGCATTTTGTGTTGTGTGTGAGTGAATCTAGAATTTTTGGACTGTGTTCTAAGCCGTTCTGCTTGAGCAGGAGACAACCTTCTCCTCAGTCCTGCTATGACCCAGAGCATCAAAACGTGTTTCCATGGTTACTACGCCTCCAGTGTCGCATTTGCATGAGAGCCGTCTCACCAGCTACAGAGAAAAAGATAGAGAGAGAAAGAAAGAGAAGGGGAGAGCAAGAGAGTGAGAGCGAAAGAGACGAAGAGAGAGAAAAGCTGAAAGAGGGACTGACAGGAAGAGGGAGAGAGATAAGGAGAGAGGAAGACAGGAGGAAAAAGACCTTCGTTAATCTCCCAGCAGCAGACTGCGCAGGTGCTAGCTGTCCTTAGGCGGGAGATAGAAATGCACCCACCGGCCCCAGCTCCCAGCAGGCTGTGGGTGTCCCCTCCCACTGGCCCCAAGGTTAGCCTGACTGGCTGCACTCTGCAGGCAGGTGCGTGTTTGTGCTGGCCTGGCTCAGTGCAATGGTGAGCTCGCTCTCCTCAGAACACGACGAGGACTCTGTGTTTCACGAGCTGGCAGCTCCAGACAGCGGCAAAGCGCCCAGTCTGTCTTTCTTCCTCCCCCACACACCGTTAACACACTCGCGAATACTGTTACCATGGCGCCCAGTTGAGAATTAGGTAATTCAATTTGGAAAAATGCAGTAGGTTGGGGAGGGTGGGGGGGGGGGGGGGTTTTTGCAGGAGAGAGATGCACGAAAAAAAAGTGATTTAAACAGAAAGTTAAAGTGCCATAACAAATGAATAATTTTTGGTGATTTAAAATTGCTGAT
>JAOYMR010000027.1:9190454-9203414 GCA_025802075.1 Tenebrosternarchus preto
TTAGAGACAGAGATAAACTTAGTTGCAGTGTAATTTTGAGCTGTGGTGTTTTTACCAATGTGGTTTGGGTGAGATCAGCATCTTGCTGCTCAGTGTGTAATATGAGTTTACACTACTGGCTTGGGATCCAGGCAGTGTTGCTGGGATCAGAAAGCCTGTCTCCAGTCTAGAGAGCCTCCATTCACCATGCAAACGCTGACTCACACGGTGACACACAGAGACCAGGGGCCCCTACCAGAAAGAAAGAGAGTCCATCAGATTCTTTGTATCTTGTGGTCTTATTTGGGCTTGTTCACTCAAACAAAAAAAGGCACAATAAAAACCTGTTCAATCAAGTCTGCAATCTGAGCAAGAACTTCTTACAGCTGTGTTATAAACAGAACCTGTGGCACCGCACTAATGACACTTTGCAAGCTCTGTTTAAATAGCACTGTAAAAGAAATGTGTTTTTGTGAGATTGCTATAGCAACAGTGACACTGGATATAAAGTTCTCGTGCAAATGCAACACTAAAGGAAAGAGTTTAAGAGCAAGTTTATAAAAGTAATAGTTTTTCACTTATTAGGGCTCTAATGTGTTCTTGCCAAGCTCAAAGTTGTGTTCCAGGAAGAAAGTGTACTTAAGAGTGACCCTGTCTTTATCATATGTTAGTCTCATGTATGATAGAATACTTGTATTTTTAATGGCCTACTCCTCCAATTGTTCAAAGTGAATGTTCTTGTAAGGATGCATGGATATAAAACTGAATTGAAATGAACTGAAATTTTCAAATGTTCTGAAGTGTTGTGCAGGAGAACATTCTAAAGGCCTCGCCACAATCGCACAGACGCACATACACACACACAGACACACATACACACACACAGACGCACACACACACACAGACACACATACACACACACAGACGCACATACACACACACAGACACACATACACACACACAGACACACATACACACACACAGACACACATGCACACAGACACACCCCCATACAATATTTTTGTTTCATGTTGAGTGTGGAGCTTTTAATTATCTATCATAATTTTACCGATATCTAACAATTTGGCATTTGACAGTGTGATCTGCAAGTGATTATTCTTTATGTAGTGGCCACCTTTGTGGGTCTGATCTACAGAAACCCAACCAACACAAACCTTGTGCAACCGGGCAGACAGAGAACCGTGGACAGAGAACCTGGGTGTGCATGACTGCAGGAGGGCAGTGAAGTGCACACAAGATGGTGGAGACATGTCATAATGTGTGGCAAGTCAGAGTAGGTTCTGTGCCAGGGATTCTGATCAGGCAGGAGTGTCAGTGTCAGACACTGCTGTCTTGTTCTGCTGTTCCACCCCCCATCTCCTCTCTCTCTCCCTCCGTTCCAGTTTAGAACCACAGTACCAGACCACATTTCCTGAGGATCTCACCACTGTGTAAGTCTGGCTCTGTTGTCTTGGAGACAATACACAACATTCAACTGGAGGTTTGTTAATTAGCCGACAAGATTAAACTGGTGTTCTAGAGCACTGATGTCAAGTTGTGCAGTGCTGTGGCCCTTTGGGACAGGAGGTGAATAACCCTACGTTCTGCAGAGCTCTTGAGAATCATTTAGATCTGAGCAGAAAAAGCAGATCCTAACAAGTAGTTATATACAGCATTTTGATTAGATGTGCAGTTTGTTTTGCAGATGTGAAAACTTTAAGTGTGAATATGTCTGCTGTTGTACAGAGTAGGGAATTAAAAGGGTATAAAAAGCCATGCGCTGTTGTTGCGTTAAGAATGAGAGAGAGAGAGAGATGAAGAAAGAGAAGAAGGAGAAAGAGAAAAAGAAAAGAAAGGAGAGGAGGAAGAGGAGGAAGAGTCTAGTAGGAACACGCTGGGACCAGGCTGTTCATGTTAAAAAGGTTTATTTCAACAAGTGTGTGATTTTTCTCTTTGTAGTCTGTATTCCCAAAAAAGTACAAAATAAAAACAAGTACATCAAAGGATTAGAAATCACATCAATGAAAACGAAGACACACTGTTTTTCTTTATATCAATCCAACTGTTTTGTCATATATTTATACATACTCACTGAATTAGTTAGACAAACATCAATACCTCTCAGTAGCTTTATTCTTTTCATGACAATGTTTTATACTTTAAATCCCATATATGTATTATTCTTTTTTTTTTCTTTTTTACAAAATACACCAACGCATGCCATAAATCATTTAGGCAGGGGAAGGTGTGTGTGTGTGTGTGTGTGTGTGTGTGTGTGTGTGTGTGTGTGTGTACATGTGTATGTGAAAATGGAAAAGGATGGTATCAAGGGGAGGACAACAGGGCCATATAGACCAGAAGGGGAAAGACTGGAAGGTAGGGTCTGATTGGGAGTAAGGGACAAGGAGAAGGGCTCACAAAATTTCTAGTATGTAGCGTTTGACTGTGATGGTGCTGGTGGCTGCAGTTGTGTGGTGCGCTGGGTGGAGCTGTGTCGTTTCATTTTTTTAAATCTTTTTTTCTACATCATGTTGTTCTGCAGGGAGTTTACCTCCGAGGAATTCTCCTCACCCACCATCTTATGGTTCTCGTGCTTGGGGGTGAGAGAGTTCTGGATGTTGAGGGTCTCGTCCTCCTTAGGTGGCGGGGCCTTCACGGGCTCCTCCAGCTTGTTCTGGGCAGTAGGGTCATCCTGAAGAACAACATTCCCATTAGGTCCGTTTTACTTCCTACGCCCGAACCACAACCAACCCTTCGGTGTCCCATCTTCACACCCAGCATGGTCTAACAAGGCTTGTCCATGTTAGAGCCACTCCACCCAGCAGTCTGGAAAAACTTCCTTCCCATTCTAAACACATTTGAGCACATTAGAACCACAAAACTGTTTAATCACACGGTTCCTCAACACAACCGTTTGTCCTGTCCTCTTACCTGCTGACTTCACCCATTGCTCCATGGGAAATATTATTTTTTAAATTTCATATTGTAGAATTTGCACAAATAATTAAAAACATAATAACAAGATGGTGTTCCCACCCAACTATACCTGATATCCGTGATTGCATTAGTAAATAAATTGTTTAAAGATCTAAACACAAACATTTTATTTATCTAAATGTAAAAAGCCGTAGACTATATAACTACCACATTCATAAGATGAACCACAGAATGTGACTGTATTGCAAGAAAAGATCTTGCATAGTAGCTTTTAAATGGTTGATGTAATGATGTCCTGTGAGCCTCAATAATGTCACTGTCTGGCTCTGATGTGCAGAGCAGGACTGAGGGCTGTATGATAAGGGCATTCTCTGGCAAGCAGACCCACCCCTCCAGCATGCACACATGCAAACCCACAGCGCTCATACAGCCCTGTTTCCCTAACCCTTTGAGGACCTTCACGCCATTGCTCAAACTGCCATAAAACTGCCTTTCATTTATAATGTAACGGAGGCGTCCAGTTGTAATTGTTGATTTTTACAGTGTGGAACTACACAGTCTGGACCACACAGTCCTTGGCTCAAAGGGTTCATACGGGTCTCCAGCAATGAGGTTAAAGCAAGTGAATTAGATCCTCTGCAACGGCAAGCACTGAACTCTCTCTGTGGAATAACCGTCATCCAGAGCCTCATCACAAAAATGAAGCAGTGTCTTTCTCCTCCAATGATCTGCGGCAAGGAGGAATTTTCCACTTTCACTGGAGATCTAAAATTAATTTCTGTCACCCTGAATCAGGTACTAAGCTCTAAGAATTAGTCTGTTTAAAAGGGTGGAACCAGTTGTGGGCATGTTCACTCTTGAAGTGATAAGGAACTCTGGAGAACTCAGCTCCTGGACAGGGCCTTCACAGCTTTTCCTTCTGGTGACCAGCCTATGTGCTTTAGACCCTGTGTTTCATGCGAGATGACTTTCTGTTCTGAGTGTCTGTGTTCGCTCGGGCTAAGGCACAAGTGTGTCCCCTTTACGAGAGGAGATTTGTGACAACCTAAATAGTGACTTCGGGCACGACTTGAGGGTGCGCAGTCTCCATGGTAACCAAAGGTAACAGCACAGTATCCTTTCTTCTGCTGATGTGGAACTAGAAAAAGTTTTGGGTTTTACTTTGAGGTTAAGAGGGGCATGGGGCAATTGTTTGGGGAGGTTGGGAACATGTGTCTAAGGGGTAACAGTGTTAGTAACAGTGGGTATAATGGAGAAACAGGCAGATCTTTGCACCCTTCCTTTCCTTGTGAAATAAAGCACTGGCTTCATTTTAATGTGATTTTGTAAAATTTCATTCATGCAAGTGTGCATTCGTATATATTCTATGGTTAACAGATCTAGTGCCAGAAACCAGGTGAGTTCTTCACTCTGGTTCCAGGGGACCTGAACAGATAGGGCAGGGTTGCCACAGCAACACCCCAGACAGGTTCAGGCCCCTGCCACACAAACAATATCACATGCAAAACACAAGGATGTGGCACTGGGAATACACTATTAGCACAGCGTTGCAATCCTAGTACCACAAGGTACAAATTCTACATTAAGTGTGTGTGTTCTCCAGCAAGTGTGTGGATATTTAAAAATAAAAAATGATCTGCTGTGTGGTTATACACTGAGATGTAAACAAAAGCGGGGTGACACTGTGTCCAGTGTCCAGTGGGACACCTCAGACTGGGACACCGCAGAATGGGACACTGCATACAGTGGGACACCTCAGATAGGTACACTGTATCCATTGGGACACCTCAGATAGGGACACTGTATCCAGTGGGACACCACAGAATGGAACACCGTGTCAATGGGACACTGTTGCACTTTGCTTTGCATTCTGTATCAAGAAGTACTGTGGCCATTTTTTCTTTGAAAAAAGCTTAGCCCTTTTTGGTAAATTTAGAACTGTTTTTTGTGGTTGTAAGCGGGTAAAACTGGGAAAGATTTGGCAGGTACATCCAGTTTGTCTTAAGCTGCAGTGTGGTACAGTGTTCTGTACAACCTGAAACTTTCAAAGAAGATTTGCCTACCATTTAATTTTCTAGGACTTTTTGCCAGTCTATTTATTATAATCATATATAATTAAAAAAAAAATTATATTTAAAAACATTTGAAGGTCAACTAGAAGTGTGTGTATGTGTGTGCGAAAGAAAGGAAGAGAGAGTGAGAGTGTGTGGAAAGAGAGAGAGAGACAGAGATACAGAGAGACTGTGTGTGGTAAGTCTATGTGTTTGTGTGTGTGTTTGTGCATGACAGGCTTGGCTTCTTGCCAGCACTACGGTCTTTGACTCAAGCCCGTATTGATTGGTGAGGCAGTAGCTCTCGTCTGTCGGTTATAGAGAGATCTCACCGCCACTTCTTGTCCTGAGAGATTCCTCTCGATTTACTGCATGCAATTCATTTATGCGAGTGTTTTCTTTGCAATGATAAGCTCCAGGCTTCTGGGCTGGCGGAAGGGAATATCGATTACTCCATCCTACGCTGTCTGAAGGTCAAAGAATGTTTTGAAGTACCTAAAAAAACATTGTTCTTCATCCCTTGATGGTTTGTAATAGAAAGATTATTTGACTGAGAGGTAATTGTAGTAGTGAGATTCAAATGATTTACACAATCTGGCAGAATACAGATTGTGAACATAATAGTGTGTGGAAGCACAATGAGAATCAAATAGCACTAATAATTATTTATGTCTCTGTGTGGTCATTTTTATGCTTGTGAACTACATGGATCACACTTCTGCAGCAGTGGCTTTTTGAACTGGTGTCACTGAATGATGGGATGCTTGGACCGGTCTCTGCTGCTTAGATAGGATGATTGACAGGATAACTGCACAATGAGAGGACAGCTCTGCTGCTGTGGGCAGGGTGTGGGAGTCTTACCTCACAGACAGGCTCCTCTTTGGTTTTACATTCCCAGGTGTATCTGCTCATGGTTTTCTGAAGGGGGGGGGGGGCAGAGTATTAAATAACTCAGAGATGCACACCACATTGATAGAGAGATAGATGGAGTGAGAGAGAGAGAGAGAGAGAGAGAGAGAGAGAGAGAGAGAGAGAGAGAGAGAGAAGAGAAGAGAGTAAAGACCAAGAAAGACAGATAGAGATGGATACAAAGAGAGGACAAAGAGAAAAAAAGACAAAGGAAAAGAGAGATAGAGAATAAGAAGGACAGAGAGGGAGACAGTGTGAAACAGAGAGCTATAGTGAGCTTGTGTCTTCGCTCTTATTTAACTATGAACAGTGTACAGGCTTTTCTCTAGTGTTCTTTAAGAAAACAGATCAGTTTTAGAGGTTAGTACAATTTTTACTTGGTGTCAAGCTTTGTAAGCACCGGTACAGCCCATAATTTGCTTAAGTGATGTGGAAAAGAGCAGCTAATAGTGAATAGATGAGCATCTTTCATTGAAATGGCTTGGTAAAGGTCAACACTAGTTACGTGGGGATTAGTATTTAATGACTACACTAACATACTTATTATGGTGCCCTGTTTTGATGCTGTGATCGTGCATGGTGTGCTACCCTACTGGGTGTGAATCCTGAGTAAAAGACTACAGCAATACAGAGTGAAAACGGAGAAGAAAGAATCGACACTCAACTCGTCGGTTTGGCTGAAGTAAGCTGCAATTGCAGGAGAGAGTAAAGATGGGTCTGGTTATCCCACAAAAAGAGAACGGCGTCCATGTTAGCTCTACTTCTATCCATGCTGCAGGCGCGTTAGCATAGCGCTTGACACCTATCGCGCCACCTACTGGCGGCCGTGAGACGTTGCATCTCAGATGTTTATCCTGTTTTAATTTCCAAGTTGCATTCATTTCTTTTGCCCCAGAGAGCATTTGAAGACCCCCCTCCACCCATGTGAACCAGGATAAACGAATGAAACGAAACATGGATATATATATATATATATGTATATATAGATGCAGTGCAGCAGACAAGCAGCAGCAGCTCACATGTCCACTAGGAGGTGCATGTGAGCTTTTGAGCATGCAGTGATGCAGAGGAGAGTAAGAAAGGAGAGCGGGGTGCTGTGGGATGGGGTGGGTGTTCCCTTTCCCAGTTTATACTGGTCTGCAAACAGTACATCTCTGGAAAAACCAGAGCTCCATGAGCTGTAAAAGTTTGGATTAGTGCAGTTTACGCAGTTCGAAGTAATGTGTGGATGCATCTATGTGTGTGTGTGTGTTAGTGAGTGTGTCAGCCGATGTATTGATTCTCAGAGGGTGTGTTTCAATAGGGTGTGTTCCTCCTGGGTGTCTCTAGCCCTGCTGGATATGTGAGACTGGTACACACACAGACAGACACACACACATAGACAGACACACACACATAGACACACACACACACATAGACACACACACACATAGGGGAGAGACGAACAGTCAACAGGGAGATGACAGGAAGCCACTAACTCTGGTCAGCGATATTCGAGAACTGTATCAATTGGGGGTCCCTGCATGCAAAGGCAGTGAATAATATGTGTGTACAGATCTATATGAATGCATGTGCCTGTGGTAGCAGAAAGGCAAGGAAAGGTATTTTTTCTCTTTAACCATGTTACTATGGCAACAGCTGTTGCCTGGGTAACAACACACATGATGTCTGTGAGCAGACCTGTTCGAGTGAGAAAAAGCTTCGTGCTACAGGGCCGCCCGCCCCCCCCCCCCCCCCCCCCCGGGAGGTGCGTGTTAAATGGCCCCTGTAGGCCGAATGAAAGGGCATCTGTGTTAAAGAGGTCATCGCTATGGAAACAGAGTTCAGCCAGAGCAGAGGTCAGAGGCCAGAGGTGGACAGCACAAATATGAACGCACTCTCAAAAGAGATGAAGGTATAAGGAGCTGTTTCATGAGATAATAACATAATGAAAACGTTATTAAACGGTTTTGTGTGTGTTCTCCCAAGAACGAGATCACCTGTGTATTTATTTACAACATAAAAAAACAAGAAGACAGTAGAAGTATTTTTCCAATGACCCAGGCAAAAAAAATTACTTTATGCTATGACCTTTAAGTAAAGATCTTTCTGCTATGCCACGTTTTAAAATAAAATATTTTATTTTTAAAATAAAATAAAACATTCTCTGTTTTTCATCAGTGGAGGCCCTTCCTGAGGGTCCCAAGGCCCCATGTCCGAGTGCAGGCTGGGTTCCAGCGCCTGTGTTTCCTACAGCCTCCTCAGTCTGAAGGAGATTTCAGTGCCGTCTGCCAGCTGTGTGCAGACCCCAGCCTCACCGAGGGAGGAGGCCCCTCCATGCTCCATATGACCCCTGTTCACAGTTTACAGAGCTGTACTCCACACATAACTGGTGCACTTACAATGAGCTAACAGATTACCCCCAGCCAAGGAGCACACAGGCAGAAAGACTATGCTGTAATCAGATCAAATCTGCATGACAGAAAATGCATCATGATGGATAGAATTGATGCAGGGCACTAATGACAAATATACAGCCAGATATGAACAATATACACCTCATACACTGTGCATAGATGATATATGAAATGGCGAATATAATAGAAATATTTTGTATGATTTAAATGTCTCTCACAGTACAGACAAGTTTCAGCATGTACTACTGCAGTCAGTGGGTTTATATTTCCCATTGTGTCACTTGTGCTTCTGTATCTCCTCTATAGGACCTCACATCCTCCAGTAGAGCATTATCTCACCATCCCAAAACCTCTTAACAAGCATCATCTTATTACCTGTGATAACACCATCCATCCAAATCACGCAAACAACCACCAATCATCAGAAGAAATGGACGCCCATCTCCAGTGTCTACATGACCATGTGGACAATGTAGCTGTCAATCAGAGAGGCCCCTCCCACAAGCCTTCCTGGTTGGCCCTGCATTATGTTTTTTTTTTTATTTAGGAAAAGAGTAAACACAGTGACAACTAACTGGGATCAGCATTATACCAATGAAACCTTGCTTTTTGCTTATTCCTCTAAACATGTATTTTTAAGGTTCAGTATCTGTGATGTGAGCACATGTGACCCTGCTGCAGAGCCTATGGGGTTAAAGAGGCTAAACCTTACATTTTAGCACAGCGCTAATGTGTTTGTGCACGTTTGGCCAGTTCATGTTTGGTGTACTGGTCTGTGCGCTAGGCTTTCTGCTGGGAAACACTTGCACCTAACAGAAGCTGATACATCCGCCTGCATTCGGACGTAATGCAGTATGGTTTGGACCGCTAGCTTCAGCTCATGCTTCTTTCCAGATAACTTACATCAGACAACTATAAAGAGAGTCGTCGAAAAGTAGCATTAGCACGCTATTACCACCACAGACTCCATTAAGGCAGGGGGGAGCAAGCTGCTACATGCCCATGGCAGGGCTAGCATGCCTGGGGCCGAGGCGTGTGGGCCGCCCCCTCCACCCCCTCAGTCCTCTCCACCCCCTCCTGGGCGTGCTCCTCCTCCCGAGACGTCTGGTGGAGGTGAGCAGCTGGTGGGAGTGCAGGTAGAGCACTCCTTCCTCCACCTCAGGCCTCTGCTGACTTGTTCTCACAGGCGCCTCTGAATGGAAATCCACCTTCCAATCACCTCCACCTCAACCTCCACCCAGCTCCCAACGGCTGATGCTTTTACCTGGCCCGGTGGAGCCGAACACAGGTCAAGCCAGGGACGGACATCTGCAGCCTTGGAGGGCGTGATGACCGGTGAAGCAAGCATCTCTACTCTCAGATTAATTCAGCTCACCAATTAATGATCCCCTGAAGAGATGTGTCAGGTGTGTGACATCTTACATCGTCAGACTTGTAGGATTAAAAGAACGTTTCTACACCCTGTACTTGTTCAAGAGCACTGAATCACAAGCACTTTACAGAGAGAAAGAAGCTAAATGTTTTGAGGTGGAATTCCATTATGAAACAGGGCTTCTCAGAAGTTCTTCTGAGTCAGTTTGGCTGATTCATTGCTGAGAGGAAGCAAATGCATTCAAACAGGAAGAACGGTGATTCCAGATCAGTTATCCTGCTTAGAGGACACACCTCTTACCTGCCTCAGCAGTCTGGAATTTGATACCCTCAGGGCAAAGAGAAAGCTCTTTGGAGAAATCAGGTAACCTACTAATCTAGTAAACATCTGCTAAACCAGGGCAAGTCTCTCCGACAGTCTTCTAAGGTGCAGGCTGCATCAAAGCTCATGGGAGAACATGTATGAGTCATTATAAACACAATATTAGCGCTTGGTTAGTCTGTTTTTGAAATGCCTCCTTTTTTCAATGAATTACACAAAAGGTTTTTTAAAACCTTCATTTAGAGACTGGAATAAGATTTGCAGAAAAAGATTAGTCAGTACCTCTGCAATGATTCCAGCTGAGTAGTGAGGTTTTTTAAAATGCTTTGTATAATTTTTAAAAATGTATTTATACTTGAGGGGAATGTTTAAATGATGATACTCTGTCTCAGCAAGCTAAGGCTAATCCCCCAGGACAAAGTGCATGTAGGAATCTGCATTTCATTTCAGCAATATAAGATCATTATAATAAATGATCAGATTTTATCATCTAATCTTCATGCAATGGAATTCAGCCTCTCAGGGTGTAGGTCATAGCTGCAATGATCTCTCTCTCTCTCTCTCTCTCTCTCTCTCTCTCTCTCTCTCACCCTTTGTCTCACTTGCTCTCTCTCTCTTTCTCTCACCCTCTGTTTTGCTCTCTCTCTCTCTCTCCCTCTCTCCCTTCATCTCCCTTTCTCTCTCTCTATCCTCAAAGTAATCAGACCTTAAATTCCAGACTGAATTTAAATGAACAGCCATAAACTGCTGTGACAGTGTTACGATGATCCCAGCGAGGGTCAGATTTGGACATCTGAATGGCGCACTAGTTTCCTGAGTCACTGCAGTGAAATTCAGGGCAATCACTGCTCAATCCCTGTTTCACTCAGAAGGATTACGGTAAGTGTTCACTCAGAAGGATTACGGTAAGTGTTCACTCAGAAGGATTACGGTAAATGTTCACTGTCTTTCTTTGGAAGTGCCAGTGACACACAGATATATAATCCGATATCACCCACGCACAGGTGTTCAAAGTGTGTGTGTGTGTGTGTGTTGTTAAGCCCTCAGTGCAGTGCTCAGACATGAATATGTGGTCGATCTCTGTTCTCCTGTTTGTGCGTTAGAGTTCCCATGGCAGCGAAGGTGATTGTGTGTTAGCATGTTTTGGGTGCTGTGTGAATGCTGTGTGTTTTTTGAAGGTGATTGTGTGTTAGCATGTTTTGGGTGCTGTGTGTTTTTTGAAGGGTCATCAGTGTGAGACCAGCAGACAAAACTGAGCTCATTGCTAATTCTGACCTTTCTAGATAAACAAATGAATTAATAAAATATAAAAACAACCACAGCCAGCTGAGGTATGGATTATATATTTTTTTGTCTACACCATAGATAAGGGAATGCACATGTGATGTGTTTGATTGATCTCCCTCCACTAAACTAAGACCTAATCACTGTTGATAAGTCCTTACAAATAATATCATCAAAACTGTCCTAATGGGGGCTAACTATGCTTGTGGCATAACTAGAAGGAGAGAGTTTTGTCAGTTTATCAGGTTTACTTTCTCTCAGCTTTAGTGTCTCTTCGTTTCCCCTGCCTCTGTGGGATGGTTCTGTGGGTCCCTTGGACCAGATCTGTCTGGTGTTTGGCAGTTGCATTGTGTTTGGCTGTAGGTGACCAGCACATGTAGCCAAGCCTCAGCGAACACATTAAAGCAGATATCTATGAATCTCTCCACTGGAAACAAAGAAATTAAATACCAATAAATCATAAATAGCATTCCAAGAAGTCTTGCACTCAAAAGGCAATCGACCTAAGCACTAGAACCGCAAGACTGGAGATTCAGATTGGACAGGAGAAGGGAGGGCAGACTGCACAACCAGCCTAGCTACTGTAATTAATAATTACCCTCATCCAAGCCATTCATCCGAGAGAGGGAAGGTGGCGGCAAAAAAGAAAAACATTCCCAGCAACACTCCCCCTCCACACCCTCCCTCCCCACAAAGGCTGCCGCCAACTGTCTGTGTCTCCAGGGAGGCGCTAACTCCTGCCAGCCAAGGCAGTGGGTTAGGGGGTCGGTTGTCATCAGGGCCCAGCCGAACAGCACCTGCTGATTTATGATCATTAGAGGCGGCTTCGAGCGTCGGTCGAAAGCTTCAGCACAGTAACAAAGCAGCAGGAAGTCAGGCGGGACGAGGACAGGGCTGTCAGGCAGGAATGTGACCCTAGCTTGTGGGGAGGCTCCAGGACAGCACGCTGCTCCAACTCCCGAAAAGTGGAGGAGGAATTTTTCAAGGCAAGAGGGAGTCTACGGGACACCCTGGACTCATAGGAACGAGGGATAGCATCAAGCCGACCGTGGCAACTCAACAACTGGGTTGTTGAAGAGTCAAATCTTGCCAAGATACTCATAACCAAGATCCAGTCATTCACTGTTCGGTTTATCAGTCTCTCTCACCACACTCATGTATTTCAGTTCTCCTGCTGCTGGACCACTGGCAGTGATCTGATAAAACATCTCAACTATTTTTAAAGCAAAAACAAGATTCGTTTGCCAACAGTGGACATCAGAGCCAGCAGACATGCCTCAGAAAACTCGCCAGAACAGCAGAAGCTCAGGTGGGCTTTGGCCTGCTTGAGAGAAGAACAAAAAGGAACCAATGGTTAGTACTTCCTGCTGTTTACAGCTGTTTGCTGGTTTTGCTTTTGGAGACCAACTCCACACAGGACCCCTGAGGTAAACAAAACCACGGCACGTAGGAGGAGTAGAGCAAGGAGGAGTGACCATCTATTTTGGCCGTTTGTTTTATTCTTTACTGGAACTTTAACATGTATTTGTGTTTCCCCTTTACAAGACGCTCTGGAGAGGGAAAAGAACAGAGCCGGAAACAACATCTACCACACCGGCTGGCCAGAGCGTCATGTGGGCTGTGTAAAAGCTCCGCATGGAAGGATTTACAGCAGTGATTTAGGCCAGACAGCATCTACATCAAGAAAACCAGATCCTCAGAAATAAAACTC
>JAOYMR010000027.1:9214188-9230394 GCA_025802075.1 Tenebrosternarchus preto
TATATATTAGCAGTAAAAAGTTTGGGCACACCTACTCATTGCTTATTTTTAGTATTTTCTACAATAAAAAACATATCAAACCAATGAAATTACACATATGTGATTATGCTGTGATAGTCAATATTTGTTTATCTTAGATTTTAAATCTGTCAAAGTAGCCACCCTTTACTGTCCTCCTCAGCTCCACACTAGTGGTGTTATACAGCTGCATGAGGCAGCCACCTGTGATGCTTTTCCATCAGTCTTGAAGAAATTCTCTTCAAAAATGTGCAGAGCACTTGAAGGGTGATCTTATATGTAGACTCTATGTTCTAGAAACTAATTTAAGCATAATCCATCAGTTTAAAATGTATTTGTTACTATTGTAAACATACATTCAGTAAGGTGTGTCCAAACTTTTGATTGGTACTGTATATATATATATATATTGGTGCAAAAGATTGGTGCAAAAGTGTCTCTTAAGTCTTGAGCACTGGCTTGAGAGAAACACTGGTCTACAGTGCCTTGTGTACATAATTACTACAGTGCCTTGTTTACATAATTGTTATGTGACATCACAATGCAAATTTGAAAAACCAACCTAAATATTGCAGTATTTACCAATTACTCTTAACAGTTTGGAAACATTCTTCTATGGCTGTCAGTCATAATACCAGGTATCTGAAAACAATCACACAAAACAGAATCAGAATGACATGTAACTATTTTGTAAGTAGTTTATACTTTGTGTAGATCAGTCAGTGAACGATTTAGACTGCATTCTGAAGAATAAGTGTCTTTAGAAGTGTCTTCTTCATATGCACAAGTCTTCATTAAGTTAACAATATTAATTTGTTTATTTTTCACTCAACACATGGATGCAATAAGGAAATATAATAGCAACCATCCATTTTATATTGGCCATTTTTCAGTACTTGTTATTAACAGGATGCACATTGTACCTGGACATGAGCAGGATTAACCTAACAGATGTAGTTCCTTTTCTTTAAATAGTTCACTTAGAAAGCTTTCTGAAAGTTAGCTAGTTATCTTTAGCTAAGCGCCACTACTTAGAATAATAAAATTAAAGCTTTATTCAAAGGAAAATGACACATTTTTACACATTTTATTGAAATACCACCAATTAGACAATAACTATCTAATTTTTTTAGGTAGAAATGGGTTGTAAGTTACTTACCTTTCAACAGCTGAGTCTCTGGGACCTTAGCATCTTCTGAGCAATGTGGTGGAAGAGAATACAAGGAGAGGAAACCCCAGTGGTATGAAGAAGTGGTGGACTCCTCTTCAGACTCGTTTACTAAACTCAGTAATGTGCAGTATTGTTTGGGTTTTTAATTAAATAACAAAAATAGGAAAGTGTTTCTTGCACTGTGTGTGTATCTTGTGTGGGACTAACTCAAACATTTTTTTAATTCTTTGTTATTTATTGGCTTTGGTTACATAGATTAAACATCCACCTTCTAAGGAAATATCGTGAGTATTTCCTACAGCTATAGCTTCAGACCTTGTGACAGCCAAAATGAAGATTATTGATTTATTAATATTTTTTTAATCCTATATGGATATTTGAGAATCATACTGCATACTTTTGTGAGGTTTGCATGCTTTCCAGAAAGTATTGTCAGAATCTAATTTAACAGTATGACATGAGCAGCATGAAATCCAGGCTACAGCTGGGGGAAACATTTCTGCTCCAGCAGCTCCTTCATATTCACCTAATCCTCACCCTGACACGCTTGCATTCATAGTCATCCACTCTTAGCCCAGTTTAAGGGATTTTCCTCCCTCTGGCCTTTTTACTGCAACAGCTACTAGAATCTAGCAAACTATCAGGGAGAATTCCCTTCCTCATGAACTTCATCAGCAGTGTATGGAAGTTAATGCTGTTATTGACAGGAATGTAATTTATATCATATTGGCTTGTTTGTTTCTTTTTAACTTTTCACTTAGAAAGTAGTTGGGTTATGTTCCTGTTATGTTAGCGCTATAAAAGCAAACAGAGCTGTGAACATAATCTGTAGCCCCGTGTGTATGTGGGTCACATGCTTTGGACTGACTGTACAGCTCAAATCGATCTGGCAGTGGGGGAAAGTTTCCTAAAACATTTTCCTACAGGAAAACATTTGCTGTTTTAAATTGTGGACCTGTCCTTGTGAAAGTCTACATAACCAAATGCAGCATAAACACATCCCTTTGAAAAAGACTTTCTTGCCCTACTAACACGCACAAGTTTTTGGCTTTTTAGTTCCATTAGCTCCTGTGGGAGGTTCCTTCTCCGTGTTTCTGAGTGAACGTGTCATTAAAGTGCTCTCCTAAACACTTACCTGCAGAAAAGTCCGATGCCCTCCAGCACGTAGCACTGGCCTCCGTTGAAGCAGTAACTGGGCACTGTGTCACACTGTGACCTACAGGTGCCGTTACTGCGCACGAATCCATGCCGACAGTCACCATGAGGGGTGGCAGGTGGGTGTTCACTCACAGCAGGCTCAGAGGGGCGGGGCAAGCGTGGGCTGAAGGGCCTGGGTGGAGGAGTGGTGGTGAGCTCCACTTCGTACGTATCAGCGAAGGTGCTGTACTCATCTGAGGTGGGAGACATGGCATTGTCGTGTGTGAGGTACGGAGTGAGGTAGTCATAGTCCTTGGGCATGGCCCAGGCGGTGGGGTCACGTCCCTGAAGCTCATGGGCAGATGGGGAAGGCGACACCAGCTCCCTGCCACGGAAGCCAGTGTCAAAGTCCACGGTCAGGATGTCGGGTTGGGATGGAGGGAGTGCAGGGACGGGAGTGGCTGGGGGCTCCTGTGGGTCCAGATGGAACACAGTTGTCTCTTTCTCCACTTTCATACGGTTCCATGGCGACTCGACAGTTGTGTGTTCTGTCACTTCCTCCTCTTCATTCTCTTCCACAATTGTCTCATGAAGCAGTAGGTGGTCAGTTTCGGCAGAGTCAGGACTGATCTCCACGCGTCCCTGATCTGGAGTTGCCTCTTCAGGGGCAACTGTGATCAGTGGAAGGTCCTCTCCCAGCACACCGCTGCCGGGCTCTCCCTCATCCCGGGGCTTACGTCCGGAACGGAGGACGACAAACATACTGCCAATCGATTTGGTGACCTCAGATGTTTCCTCCAGCTTCACTTCTTCGTCCTCTACTAACAGGGAGGTCCCATTCGGAGCACTGACCACCTCGGATGCATTCACCATCACCGAGTTAGCTACGGAGAAAAAGCAGGTCAAACTTAGCATTGTTTCAAATACTAAACTAAACCTTTTTAAAATGTGGTACTTAAAATTGTACCATTACTTTATATATACACATGTTACTATTATATGAATACTATTAGTGTAGTGGATTCAAACAGTCCAGCACACTAATCTTCTTTTCCAGGTGTAATTAGCATCGGGTGGATGAGATCATTCGCCTCTCTGTTAGCCTTCCTTCACTGCTAGACACACTAACATTTCTGGATGAAGTGGTTCTTTAAAATCAGGTCCAGCTCCAAATAATCTCAGTTTATCTTTCAAAGGCTTCTTTTGCAAGGCCCTGTATTAAAAGTAATAATTTTACTAGCGTCCTTGGGATTGTGAAAGTCGCTATATACATGTAACCTATTGTTATTATTATTATTATTATTACTAATGTATGGAAATAGTGAGAATGTATAATTAAGATTAGACACGCCTAGTCTTGATCCTGTGTGGATTTTATATGGATTTTTGTATGTTTGGTTCCACCCACCTGAACCTCTAAAGTGTAACGTGTCTAACCTTCACTCTTCTTCAGAATGTAGGAGGCACAGTGGCAGTCATACATGTACATCCATGTCAGGGTAGGTACATGTTTTTTGCAAAATGACAGCTAAGGGTAAGAGTCATGGTGTGGGAGGCAGACATCTGCATGTCTTCAGCCAGACTGCACCATGTTTGCAACAGTGAGCATTCACATTAAGCTGAAAGGGAAATGTGTTGGCATTACTGACGTCTCTCCTTGTCTGCAGTAAAATCTTGGGTCTGTTTCTGGGTATGTTGTGCCTGTCAGATTCTGGATTACCTGATTCACAAACCGTAGAATTTCACTAAATGTGTCAACTGTATGTTTGTTTGGACAGATGATGGGAATGCACAGTGCATAAAACTCATATGCACAGACTTTCTTGCCAGACTAAGTGTTGTGAATGACTATTTTTGGAATAACTGATCCTTGACAGAAGATGAAAGAACGTGAGCTAATTCATCCACCAGCTACGCACTCTCCTCTCCTGCAAAATACATCATCTGAAATTTCTGTCTCCAGGTATCCTGAGAGATACAATCTGAGCCATTTGTGTGATATCCTCTCTCATGGCTACTGCTTCATTTTCAGCCTTTTTCAGCTGCCTCGCACTTCCAGTCATCTGACAGCTTCTACAACCTTGAGGTCCTTCGGTTCCTTGCTGGCTGGGAGTTTGTTTCAAGAATGTGTCCATCTGGTTTTCACTCCTTCCAAATTAGAGGCAGATAAACAAAATAGAAGGAGATTCACTGAGACCTTATGCACGACAGTGGATACTGTCCTCTCCATTTCCAGATGAACTTTTCCCAAAAATGGGCAGACAGGCTAAGTCTGAGTTTTATTAGCAACCATGAGTCACAGTATTCCAGTGACACATCTGATAAAATGTCATATCTGATACAGGCCTGTTATAAGATGGGGAGAAGGGGTTTTGTACTGTGCAGTGCTAGGGACTCATACATCATGGCTGGATAGTCTACAGTACACTTACTCCAGCTGTATGAGAAATAAACACGTACATGCGCTCAGACTTACAAATCCTGAAGACCTCAGAGTCATATTTATTTTTGAAGGTTTAAATCACACAGGATGCTTCTCAACCACAGCACAAAAATTCACAGCACAAATTCTCTTTCAATTAAAAATGTCTATATTTCATAACATGTGCTGTCAAACTGATTACATTTGTGAAGAAAAAAAAAACGTTTGGCAGTAGACTCATTATAGGAAATAAACTATAAGAAATATGAGATGACAGAGCAAAAAACTAAACAAAACAAACAAACAAAAAAAAAACCCTCCAGCTGCGTATTGCCATTATGAGCCATTATGGGCTTTACTGAAGCAGTGATGGTGTTTCAGGTGTAGCTGAAATCCTGACACCACATTCATTATAGAGACAACATTCAAATCTGACTACTGAGCATGCATCTGAAAAAATATGAAGTAATGGTTAATGGTTGAATGGTTAATGGCGGGTAGGTAGAGAATAACACTGATACCACTCCAGATGGATGAATTCCATAGCCCCATATTTTCCATTAATTCCAATTAATTCCAATAATGCCAATAATTTAGCCAAATGCCATAAATCTAAATGTAAATGCAATAATTCAGTACAGTTAGAACAGAACCTGAGTTATAGAACACAGACCATTAAAATATGAGAGATCAAGTATCACTATGCTGTTTTCAAGAAAGTGAAGGTCCAGTGAAGAACATGCTATTGTGATAAATACACATATGTGCTTTAGATCATCTTCACACTAAATGTTGACTTACTTCAGGTGGTCGTGATCATGTTTTAAATTTTACACTGTGAGAGAAGAGCTGGTAAGTTATCCAGAGACTCAGAACTGAGCTGTGCTTAAAGAGCAGTAACTTAATTATGACAAGTTCAACACACTCAATCACTGTTCATGTGTGTGCTTGGCTCAAACCCAGTGAAGGGCATAATTCCAGAAGCTGCAAGCAAAAGGTCACCTTTACATCACATGGTGGCACCAAGCCAAAGACAAGAACATGCTAAATAAACACGTAAAGCAGTGGAGTTTATACTAGTCAGATTTAAACTATTCCCAGATGAATGCAGTTAAGAGTTAACTGACTTTACCATACGGTAAAATGGACAGATTCAGCCTGGATTTTTGCAGGCAAGGCATGATCCCTCGTCTGCCACTGCAAGGCCTAATTGTGTGGCTTCCGCACAGGAGTGAAAAACACAAAGGGACAAAAGGGGGGGGGGTGCGGTGGCTCGGGGCACTTTGAGGGAACCCAAATGCCTCCCTCTGCACCCCCAGTTTTCTTGACTAGTCAGACGATTGTTATGTAATACCTGGATGTCCCCCCTTTTTTCCAGGCACCCAAATACATGGGAGGAAAATGGTAAGACAGGGAGGTTCTGAACTGGAAACCGATGGTGGTTTGGGGGCACTTGGGGCCGGTGGGGTTGAGGAGAGCCAGCTTGCATGAAGCTGCTTAGCACGGCTCCAGGTTCACAGTGTCTGGCTTGATAGAGGGCAGTGATGAATAGTTCTCTCACCTGACAAACTCCGGAGTCACTCGTCCAGAGGGGTTCAGTAGCTGAGTTTATATTTACATTTATGGCATTTAGCTGACGCCTTTATCCAAAGCGACTTACAATTGTGACTGATTACATCTTGAGCAGTTCAGGGTTAAGTGCCTTGCTCAGGGGCCCAACAGTGGCAACTTGGCAGAGATGGGGTTTGAACCAGCAACCTTCTGATTACTAGTCAAGTGCCTTTAACCAGTGAGCTACCACTGCCCCTTTCCATATTTGTCAATGGAACTCCAGTAACAGTCAGTCTTTACTGCACAAAATCACTTGTCAGTAGAAAAAGGGAAAATATGAGATATGGATAGAATTACTATATAATGCTCACAGCATGTGAGAGCCGCTGTTGGTGGGCTGGAGCAAAATGGCATGGGATTCTCAGCCTGGCTGAATGTACACGAGGGAGGAATTAGGGAGAGCACTACTCCTCAGTACTGTCAATGCGATAATGACCCACTGGCATTAGTTAAGGATAATCAGGAGAAAGAAGGCTGACAGAAGCAGGCTATTTAAATGTTTGGAACAGTGACAGAACTGAGACTCCACTAGCCATAACCATAATCACAGGATTTACTTTGTCTACACTTCTGTGTCAATGCTAGGAAATGAGAAATATAAGGTTAAAATGGCATTTTTCATACAGAATACAAAAAGTGTAATGCTTTAATGTAGAAACACTGCATCCACTCATATGTGTAAATTCTCCATAAAAACCATGTTTACATGCATTATACCTTTTTAAGAGTTTGAATTAGCTACACCTGTCAGCACATAATGATGAATGTTCAGTGAACTAAGCAGAATTACTGGACATCAACACAGATGAATAAACAGAAACGAACAGCAATAACAATTAAGAGGCCTGATTCGTTTTACTGAGTGGAAAGACAGAAAGTGTGTAAATTGTAAGAGACAAAGAGGAGAGGACATGGGCAGAAGTGTAGTCTCTTAAATTTAGGTTACACGAGTCAAATACTTTACCAATCAGAGAATATATCCCTTTGATGAGGTAGCTCACAGTTCAGTGTTTCATTGTGCTCACAATACACAAAAAAGATCTGCAAAATGTGTGGATGGTTCTGAAAAATGGGTTACTGGGTTTATGCATTTAGAAGCAGGCGCGTTGTTTCCTGAAAAACACTTCGCAGAAATGGAGGATATGGGAACAAGTGTTTAAGCATGTATTAGGAGCTATGTGTGCTTGTAATCTAATGTAATAGCTGAGTTCAGTGTATTATGAGAGTTGTGTAGAGCAGAGTAGGAGCTCTGTGTATGTATAATTTAGCTGTGTACATGTTTAGTGTAATAGCTGTTTGTGTATAGCGTTTAAGATTTGTGTGCATGCATGTAGTGTGAGAGCTGTGTGAATGTGTGTGTGTGTGTGTGTGGCTCTCTGTAGTCAACTCCTATCCCTCAACCCACTACTCAACAGGTGCTGGGGTGGCAGAGAGATGTGTTGCCATGGGAACCATCTCAGAGAAAGACGTGTGCAGAGAGGAGAAGAAGCACAGCACAGCAACACAAACTCCTCCAGAACACACAGACACACACACATACACAAATCCCTTCACAACACGCAGACACACACATACATACACAAGCACCTACAAACTCTTAAAAACAAAAGAATGAAACTCAAAGCACACATACGGATTAAGGGAATACAATCAAATTCTACATGTTTCTGTTGCAGCATAGTTCACTCCAGTATGTACCAGTGTGGGCCAAGCAAGCCATTTCCAAATGCATGTGAAGCTTGTACTCAGAGACCCCAGCTGCAGACAGAATCCTAGGCCCCAGACTATCCAAAGAATAAGCTGGTACCATTCTACCAAGCAGAAAGTGGACAGTGCGATGCTAGCAAAAATTTTATTTTGTGTAAATATTAATATTTTTACATGAGGCAGTTTTATTACAAAATTGGGGGGAAGAGAAAAATCTAATTTATGTTAAAAATCATTTAAAAAAGCTTACACCAAGAGTTCAGTGAACTGACTGATTGAGGGATTTATGTATGAATAAATAAGCGAAAAGATAAGTAGATTTGCGTAAAATAAAAGGTTCTTACACAATAGCAATTTGTCGAAAGCCGCCGGTTAACAGCAACGACACCACGTCTTTATCGCTCTATCAACGAGTCAACAAAGAGATGGCGACGGCGCCCGGAGATTGCGAGCTGAATTGAGGTTCATTGACAGCAGAACAGAATGCAAAAAAAGGCGTAAGGTATGACTTGAAATGTTTTTGTAGAGCTTATTTGCACAAATGTGACCTCAAAAGCATCACGTTTTTCGCTGGTAGACGTGTCTGTGTCCTGTTGCTGGGCGGTGAAGTGCAGAAATTGAGCATCCAATCGGTTGGGCAATTTATTACCTTCCTACCGACAGTAACTACGCTCCATCGCTATTTGATACGGATTGGGGGAAAGGATCGTTACGTACAGACCAAAGACTCGATGAGATCATCTCTAATGCACGACTCTCTGTCGGAATGTAAAACTTTAACATTTTTAAAAGACTCTTCTGATGTGCATGGTGTCAGCAATTTGTCACATAAAACTATGTGGCAAAGACCTTTCTACTCGTTTTTTTTACACATGTAATCTGTTCTTATACATAAAATAGATCACTGGAAAGGAACTTTTGCAGTGGAACGATCGTGCACGAGATTTTCCCGGTAAAGACGAGCATGAATTATTCAGCAAAGCGCTCCGGCGTCCGTAATCCTGCCATTGTGTGCCTCCATCATTGCCATAGTGACCGCAGCTGCTGGCAATCACAGCTCAGCAGCCTCTCGCGCCTTACTACTGATAGCTATGCTGAGACACAAACTGTAGACTGCTATGCTCACTAGAATAGACAATGTGTTTTAATGAAAAACTATGCAAAAACAAATACTGACCAAATGTAATTGAGGTGTTTTGCCTAAAATAGAGTTTTCATTCAGACATGTCAAATTTTCCATTTCTACCAACAAATACAAGATAGCAACGTTTTTCCCTGTCAAATCTGTCACCCCTCTAACCCTTTAACCTATATTTCACGGCTTAGTGCCAGAACAGATAGTGTCATCAGTATTAGTGCTGTGACAGACCGTCCTATTTTGCAGCGGTGATGTGTAACATGCGTGTGGAATATATTGCACATCTGGAATGTCAGTTAGATTGCTATTTAAAAAGAAATCTAGTTCTTACCACGTGCAAACAACGAAACCAAGAGCAATACCAAAAGGACAGGCGTCAGAGACAGTCTCCAGCATCTCGAACAAAGACCCATTTCGAATATGTTCATTCTCGCAGGTAACGACAGCTAAGAAAAAAAATCCAACCCCTTTAAATTTCGATACGAGTGTAACTCCTAACGGCGTATTGTCCAGTCTGCGTTATATTATATATCCAATGAGCATCTTCATTTCTTCTTACTGAGATTTCTTCCGATGAGATTTCTTTGTGGACTTCCTCCTCCTAATTACAGTGTAATGGAATTTGGTCCCTTATGGTCCCATTGCCATTGAAAAACAGCCGCACAATAGTCCTCGCGCAAACACCGACGCACGCCCCTCTGAACATATGACAGCGCGCGCACGGACACGCTGGTAACACAAATTTTAACTGAAACCCAACACACTTCCACCTTGAAACGGTGTGACTCGCTTCTACAACTGGGATGCGATTCTTCCCAATCTCGCAGCCCGGATAGGGGAAACTGATTTCTGTTCCCACCGTCTCCCCACCCCCTCTTCAACGAAACCCCTCCCCGAGCTCTTCTTACCCTTTTAATAAATATTCCGCTCAATCGAGGGAAATACAGCCTTATTATGTGCGCGCTCCTCACACCTATAAAACGCCAAAGTTCCTGTTGCATGTACTCGAACACCACATTATTTTTGCTTACATTAAAATAAACTGTTGAAAAAGATTTAATCACAAACTGTTAAAATTTTAGGCACGCTGAACAAAGTTAACTCTGAATAATTAAAATGGTGGTGCTAAACGCGGCACAGGGCGCGTTGATTTATCCATCTTTTAATATGACCATTTATTTAAAACGAGAAAAAATTTTCACTTAAAATATAGTGCGGATTATTAACAGACGGATGGTATAAAACAAGGAGAATCGGACAATAAAGAAGAGGCGGGGCGATAGGCGTGAGATCCACTCATCTGGACTCGGTGATGAATACACGAAGGGCTGGAGGTGTCGGTGGGGGTCGGCGGCATTCTGCCACAGAGGACCATTGTGAAAGAAAAAGCCGCAACAGGCGGTTTTACAGCGTCTTTTGTGGGTGTACGAGTGTGCGCAAGAGCTTTAATGTTTGTCTTCAAGCAAAACTGAAATAACTAAATTTGAATAGATAGAAACTATATTAAGGATAAATACACAATGCTGTTGCTAAGGAAACATTAAGTTATCATGCTAATGATAGACTAAGAGCTCTTGGATTCCACAACCGACGGCTACGGTGGCTAACCAGTTTCACGTGGCTTCACGAGGTACATCAAGCCGTCGACTGTTCCAGTTGAGCGACGGAAATTGATCAATTGCTTTTTCCACTTCGACCCATCCAATAATATCAAATGAAGAAATACGTAAACATAACCGTGACATAGGCGGAGCGAGCAGCGGTATTCTGCAGTCGCCAGCGCCCGACTAAATCTTCTTAAAAAAAAGCCGTGGCCACAGCAACAGAGCAGGGGAGAACGCAGCCCCCTGTAAAACAGACCTACGCGTATGTTTCTGCAGACTAAAAACAGCAGGGCAAACCCTCTAAAGCCAACTACGGGATGAGCCATACTACACCCAGAGGTTTTAACACAAAAATGGAGATCTGGACACTGAAGTAAAGGATGATCTTTTTTGTGAAATCTGCAAAAGCAAAGTTAATACTGTTGTGCCATAAAAACATCTCAAACTGTAAAGGAGTTCACTGAAGTCTGCTGTTGCCTGACAGAAATGTGCATTGCTTTTTAGAGCTGACTCTTCCTATTCTGGACGCATGAGACTTATTCTGTATTGTCAGCATACGCTGAAAATGACTAGAATGTTAAAGAAGACATGACTGTTGTTCTTTATATAGAATTGGGGACTGGGGAATTATTTTACTGTGCCCCTTAAACACATACATTCTTACTAGTGCACACATACCCACTCACCCAGCACAAACAGACAGTAATGAAACTACACACATGGCCACACAACTCATAGCCACTTTAATGGACACAGACCAAGTATTGCTGAGAGACAGGGACCTTGCACATAAAACAAGTTCCACGTATCTGTATCTTTAGGTTCAAAAATTAGGTGTGGATTTAAAGAAACACTTTGTAAATTAACGACAAAACGTCTCCGTGAAACTGGCTGTAAATGGGGATTCCCGAGATGGGAACGCGTAAAGATTATTTAGACGTTGCTGCACATATTCGGGGATGGTTGCCATTCACCGCCATCACCCAGCATCTTGTTTCCTGCAGACGTACGATTTCCCTAATTTCGTTTATGCCAGCCTTCCCTCTAGCGCTTCCCAAATGCACTGTGGAATAACCGTCATCGGGCGAAAAAAAAATCGAGGAAAGCTGCGAATCCCTTTACATGCGATTCCAGCAGTCATGCTGGAAACCACATCGGAGGTGAGAAGTCCGTTTTATATGTGCGTCGTCTGCCACATCCACAGCTGAAACTGCATCCGAACTTTAGATAGAAAATCCCGATTCATCAAGGTTCGCTGCCTTATTTCAAGGTATGTGAACATACAGCAGAGGGGCATTTAATGAGGCTTAAAAACGCACCACAGCAGGGGATCTTATTAAAAATGAATAGGTGTGGGTGTGAAAGGTTAGTCCGCGGTTCCGATGAGGCTGAACGTTATAGAGAAATAGACCCTCCTGACTCATCCAGATCAGACTTGGTGCAAATGTAAATCCTTGATATATGAACACAGTGGAAAGTTACAGTAGGCAGTATACCACAGTGTTATTCACTGCTGGAGCTCTCAGCAACCACAGATACCTTAACTGGTTAGCCACACACATTGGTAGGAAGCTATGGGTGATCACGGAAAACCAGCTAATCTTTTCTGGAAGACATTAAATTGACCATTTCCTGGTCAACAAAGGCCAAGTTCTCATTCAAACTACAGTCATTACTAAATATAGAGTTTGTACTAATAGACTACTGGGCCCCACTGGAGCCCAAGGATCAAATACAAAATGGGTTCACATCACCATTAAACTACTCAGTGTCAGGACACCTGGCATGACCTTTCCTAAGACCTAAACATGCTTGTAAAATTGTGTTGCTTTATTATCCTTGGCCCTCAGCGGTAGAATGGGCTCCCATCTCTGAGCTCTTTCCATCATGGTCTTAATACCTCGAGCTGTTCCTCCACAGTGTGTGCATGTGCACTCTTAGCAATACAAACACATACAGAATGTTTAAGCATGTACTTATCTATTCACAACAGCATTATTGCTTCTATTGTGCTATTACCCTTCAACCAGGCTAGGATAAGATTAATGACTTTTTGGCTTTTTGCATTTTGAGTGTAAATATGCCTTTTGTTTGCAGAACTTTGTAAGTCAAAAGTCTACCAAGTCACTAAATCTAAAATGAGGGTGAGGCTGCACATAATTTAGGATTAGGGCCTGCTTTAAAAAAAAAAAAAAAAAAGCCCCTTATTCACACTAAAGCCCCGTCTTTTGAAAAGCACAAGTGCTCTCACAAACACGCACAATGGAAAAACTGGACAGTAAAAATCTCCAGAACAGATCCACTCAAAGAAATAACATCGTAAAATGTAAAAAGGGTGAACAACTAACACACTACAAATACACCAAAAATACTCAAATTAAGGTGATGCATGAAGGTCATGTGCTACAACTCGGACAACAAACATTGTATAAGCACAGCACCAAGAGCTACACTCAAACACACACACATATTATGAAACACACTCGTACACAAGAATACCAAAACACTTTTTTCCCCCGTCTCTTTTAGTGGCATGGTCACTCAACGCTCAGTCCCTCAGCTCTTGGAAAGAAGCTCCTTCCCTCCCTCCAACCCTTGTTTTGCTGGTCTCTGCTTGCTGAGCGCTTGTGCTGACCTTTACAGCGTTACAGGGCTGCAGCCTGATGTGCTGTCAACCAGACCAGCATGGACGTATTTGTACATCCTGCCTTCCTCCATCCTTTCCTGCTGCCTCTCTCTCTTAATACACAGATATAACAATAAACTAAAGAATACAGGCATTTCAGGTTGTAGTTTTAAGAACAACCATTTATATCACAGAAGCAGACCACAGCAAAGCAACAGAATGACTGTCAGGTACAGATGTCCCGGCCAACGGTGAGAGGCTCAAATAATCTGCACAAAGGCCTTCTGTGATTTGGGTGGGGGTGGGGTGGAGGCCAGATATCATGCATAAGGGTGAGAGACAAATGCAGCTAGAATGCAGGCTGAGAAACAGAGAGAGGAGAAATGACCTGAGAGAAAGGGGCTGAGGAGATAAATATTTCGAAGAAGAAACAGAGAGAGAGAACGGTGAATGGAAGAAGGAGCAACAGAGGAGGAGTGTGTGGTTGCCTGCCGGAGGGCGGAGGTAAAAGGTGCGTAGGTTCACCCTGCGCTGGTGAGGACAGCTGGTGCGGTGGCCAGCAAAACCTCCACCCAAAGTCATATGAATAATGCAGAGCCCGATTAAACGGCGCGTGAACAGTGGCAGTGTGGAGTCGTGCTAAATTCTCCCCGGCGCCCGCAAGGCACAGAACAAGAGCCTTCTGAGGTCCATGATCGCACTCCAAACAGGGAAGAGGCAGCCGAGCGCACGCACACACACACAGTGTGTGCTGTACCAAATATACACAGCCACACCGCACACGCACAAACACCACAGGACAGAGCGAGCAGGGCTTGGTCCGGCTGGTGCGCTGCTGGATGGGTTTGCCCAGGTAAGTCCAGCCAAACCGACGAAGAACACGAAGCCTGCATCTCCTTTTGACCCAGGAGCTCCCAGCATTTGTGAACTCAACTCCCCTGACGCCCTTAGATGCTTCGGGGATTAAAGACAAAAATGGCGAGTTTTTTCCAACAAATAAAATACAAAATTAGACACGGGTAGGACATCTATTATAAGATACAAAATGGAAATACATAGAAAGGGCAAATTTACATGAAAAACGAAAGAGTCTAGTCGCCTGCTGTCCTAATGAAAACCATACCACCTTTAGACTTGCTCCAACTTTTAGTATTTAGTGTCTGAATAGCAGACAGTTCTTTGCTATTGCAGTCATTTCCTTAGTGTTGACTGGAATCTGACAGTGATATTTAATTGAAAGACAACTGAAATAACTTATCTAATTTGCATTAGGTCTCTACTGCATACAATATACTCTGAAACTGTCCAAGAAGAAATAGCTTAACAGGCTGGCTAGGTATCTGGGGTATTTGTTCAGTGGTTAGAGGTACATAGGTGGGGGTCGGCGATTGGAATAGGTGTTTTATACGAGGGTGAGGATTTTCTTTAAACATCTATCCCTTGGCAGCCAGTGGCCTAATCATGCAGCACCAGTCTGTCAAACCAATACAGAGCAGACAAGGGGAACACTCCCAGGATATCAGGGGAAATCTACCTGTCCAACTCTCCATGACTCACAAACCTACCGAACCCCCTCTCTATTCCAGCGGAGCACAGCTGTGTGAAGAACATCTCAGCCTACATTCCGCAGTTCCTCTGGTGTTCACTACTGTAGCTCACATGGTAGTGGTGGAAAGCAAAGTGAGAAAGGCTATGGGTTACTTCCAGGAAGTACACAAGCTAATCTGATGCATACATGTAAGCTCTGGATAAACGCATCGTGCCAAACACTAAAAACATAAGAGATCAGATCACCTAAGCGTCCACTTTAAGTGTCCCAGTTCTGTGTGCTCCGTGTTCTCGAGCTGGATAACATCACTCGTTAGACAACGGCATAGTAACCAAAAACAGACTCGCACACAGACGGCGGGGCCATTCCACTGCAGAGCAAGTTCCAAATAAAAAGGAGATCATAACAATCACAGCCAAGGGAGGAGACCAGGCAACAAGCCTCAAACATATCAGAACACTGACTGCTTGGGTGAGGAGAGCTTGTTTAGGAAACAGCTCTCCTATGGGCAGGGCTGATCTGGAATCAGCTCCTATATACAATTGATCACAGGCAGAAAGCAACTAGCAATAAAAAAAAAAAAAAAACCACCAAGACCAGAGTAAGAAAACTGGTTAAAAATAAGCAAAACAAAAAGGGCTTTTTCACACTGCTGCTTCAGAAAGATGCCAGAAGAAGCCTGGACAAGGGGGATATGGGGTGTGTGTGTGTGTAAGAAAGAAGGCTGATGCTGCCCCTCCCCCCCCCAGCAGCTTAACAAATATTTCCATTTATTAGAAGGGAAAAAGAAAAATCCTCTCACAATAAAAGTCCCACAACAAAGTGTCACTAAGTCCACTGTACCTACAAGCCGCACATTAGTGAAGATAAATGTCATTCTGGTTAGTGTCAGGACCATATCAGGAACTCGATATAAAGATTTTTTTTTTCCTCTGTGGAAAATCCCATTTCATACCCTATGATTAAAAAACCACACACACGCACACTTTAATCCACATATGAAATCATGAAGAAGTCAAAATAGAAATATTGCCATGTACAAGCTAATACTTCTGCTGACATTAGTAAGTTATGTGAGGCTCGTTGTGGTGGTCATATTCTTCTGCGATGTCATTTAATACTGAATTCAATTTCTCTATTGTGTATGGTTTTGAAGTGTGTAAATTTTACATTAGTTATATTTTAGGTATTCACAAATAAGGCTGTTAAAATGTGCAAGGGGG
>JAOYMR010000027.1:9240478-9256800 GCA_025802075.1 Tenebrosternarchus preto
CACACACACACACACACACACACACACACACACACACACACACACACACACACACACACACACACACACACGTAAAAACCACCATCAGAAGCACACCTCTGTTCCATAAAGATGACCCTTTAGGCTGTAGTGTACATGCAGTGCCCTGACAAAGCTGCTCACCTTGGAGTTTTTCTTCGAGTACACGTCAGTCCGCAGGCCGAAGTTCTGCAGGTCCAAGGGCTTGTCTTTGTTCTTCTCTGGGAAGTTCAGCATCTGCTGAGCAGAGGGAATCTGGAAGACAGCAAGACAACACTTGTTCTTGATTGCTGATCAGAATAAATTTGCCAAAACATCACTGCATTATTGACGAGTCAAGTTATTATTTATTTTAATTGAAAAGTCAGTGTAAATATCAGATCTTACTGGGTCTTGGGTATACCAGCATTAAAATAATATTCAAAGTGATCATTAATTATTTTACTTGGAGCAAAAGGAGAGTTTTTCCTTCCACAAACCTGTGGGGGGCGGTGGTGCAGAGGCACGAGGCCAGAGGGGGTGTCAGCCAGCACATTGAAGTGAGGTGTGGGTGGGGGCCCCATGGGCAGCGGCCTGCTCTCTGCATCCACCTGGTAGTTAATGAGGCCCCACTGCTCAAGAAAAGCATGCACCCTGACACACACACACACACACACACAATCCACATCACAAGAGCACTACTTGGTGTGTGCACACACAAAGGTTTTGGAGGGTGGAGCACATTAACACTGAAGGTCTCCAAAAGGTTTCATAGCCTTCACTAACATTACACTTCTATAGGCATGTAGTTAGAGACCGATAGCCTTCTATGGTCCCAGCCTATTAACCCTGACCACATTATAACGGTGTTGCCTGGATATCTGAAAAAAAAAACGTTTAATGGCAACCAACACGGCTCCAGTCTTCAAGTCCATACATATAAACCACCCAGCATGGCTAGCACAGGTGTACGAGGCAGGCGTTTCTAACGAAGCAGCCGACTGTTGTCATGGCCTTAATCTTGGCTTTTCTGGCATCGGGAATCACCGTTTTACGGCAAAGCAAAACGTTTTACGGCAAAGCGTCTCGCACCTCATCACTGCGCAGACATCTCCAGTGAGGTTGCGTCTGCAGGAAGTAGACGTCAGGTACTCCTGGGGGTTCAGTCGGTAGGTGTCGATCATGAAGTTACGATATGCCAGATATCTGAGCAGAGGACAGAGAAAGTGCAAAGCCAGGAGATAACAGTGAAAAGGTGCCACATGGATGTAAAAAGTACAATTTATGATTAGAGCAACGACACCTGCATTAGCAGGCATTTCAAACTGCTTTTTGTCCAATACTCAAGAATATAAGTATATTAAGAATTTATGTATGCAAGTTAAAGTTTTATGAAGTTTTAACCTGGTTCAAACAGGCTGTAAGTTAAACTAGTTGGATGGTGCAGCTTTACCCACTTGAATGAACTTACATCTCTGGAGATTTAGATTTATTCTTGCCGTTAAAGAACTCCGGTAGAGCCCGCCTCTCTATCTCATGAATACTAGAGAAAGAAAAACAAACACATGCTACTCAGCCCCAGTGCAGTGGGATTCTCTCAAACCCCTTACAGACCCTAATATTTTAAAGGCTTTTTTGGGTTTCCAAATTTGAACCCCATCACTCGCTCAAAAATAAACAACTAAAACAATTCTGATATTCTATGACTATAATGTTTACATAAACATTAATTATGCCCAGTAAATCAAAGCATATCTAGTACACTACAAACATGAGCGGTCATTACTTGAACTGTTAATTCATATGCAAATTAATCGATACACTCAAATATACCATGAACAGAGCAAAAAATTACACTGCAGATCCTGCGTTATTCAAATTTAAACACACACACACACACACACACACGATGAGGGAAACTCTTACGAGTTGTAGTCGAACCAGGCGGAGTAGCTAGGAATGATGATGTGATGGGTTTGCTCGGTCACGTTGTCCTCGCCAGAGTCCATGAGCCGGTTCACCTCCGCTTTACCCTGGTCCTCCTCGTCCTGTGAACCCCACGCACACAGGCAACCGTTCACACCAAAGCCCTCGAGGCAGCAGCTCGGAGACCACAGGCTGCCGTAATAATGTGACAACGAAACAGACTCGAAAGGCACAAAGCAGCTACTCACTGCTTTCTCAGACCGTTTTTACTAGGCTAAAAATAAATCACAAAACATGACCAGCAGAGGTCCTACACCAACCATCCAGAACTCTGGTCTGCAAAAACAAGCCCTCCACGCCAGTCTAGCTGTAAGAGCGACGGGTCTTTTGTATTTGGAATAAGATGCCTCCCACCCATATTTACCATAAAAGAACCCAGGCAAAGCCTTCTCAGCTCTTACCTTGCCGCCAGACGTGACCGACCCATCTTCCTGCTCATCTGAGGGAGAGAGGAAATCGTCAGAATTCGTTTTGTTCAAGCACCATATAAAGGAAAGTCCACACACAGATGTCATACAGGACAGAAACGGTAGGAGCCCAGGTTAGTCTTCTTCAGCTCCCAGTGCCCCTGAGCTAGGTACCTGGGTGGGTCAGGAATTACTAATAAACACACAGGAAGTAGCACCCTGTAGACAGAGGGCGCTCTTACCCAGATCAGCCATGGTCCCTCCCTTCACTGGGGCATTCTCGCTGTCTTTCTTCTGATTGACTGCAGGCAGGAAAACGGCAAATGTCATCAAGTAAATGGAGGGGGTAAATAAGGAGCGCACCACCCATACACAGATGTGAAGCTCCACCCACACACGGCAGTGCTGCACCGCCAGGACTCGTCACCACCTTCCAGGTTACTACCATATCAAAGATGAATACTGTGGAAGCTGCTGTGGTTTGAACAACTGTGTTGGGCATCTACTGTTAGAAGGGAAGCCCTGTGTTTTGCTTCATCTAGCAATCAAAATCTTGAAAGTGAATAGGACACAAGGCCCAACCAATCGTTTTGATACGGAATGAACCCACTTGGCTAAAACTGTGACATCATTAAGTCTGAATAAGAATGTTTGAAGCAACATCCATTGAAAGATGACACTGTTTGAGTACATCAACAATCGCTCATCAAAAGCCAGTACTGCACACACGACCTCCACATGCATTTGCCCCTGTGCCACTTCACAAGCTTAGTGTGAAAAGGATGAAGCTGCATGAAAACGCAGAGTGATCAGATGGAGAGTTCCAGAGATATGGAAGAACATAAGCACACAAACACACGTCAGGATTGTTATTTTAACAACAACAGTATAAATACATAAACATCAAACACCTGAATCAAAGTTTTTCAACAAATCTACTCAAGACTAAACGGGAGGGTGTTATGAGGTCCATGAGTTGCTTCAGATCTTAAGAAAACCAGTTCAAAACTGCAAAACAGTCATTCCTACAAAACTCTGAGCCAAAATGAGAACAGTTTAAAGGAGTTCTGAACATGAACATGGGCCCTATAATAAATCACCTGAGAACCTGGCTATTTCAGCAGCACCTCCATGGAACGTCTGGCTCACTGCCCAACTCTCCACTGAATGCATTATTTTACAAAACGGCTTCACTCTTGCTATGAAATACTGGTTTATAAATAAAATAAAACCTGCTCTACATTTTATTATTCTTGCCTATTATCTCAGAGATTTATAACAATCCTTAGAAAGAATGTATTCATTCAGCGTACATTCAAAAGTGATGTATGGATGTGTGTCAGTGTTGTAGAACTGATGTGCTCACCGTTCTTGGGCAGCGAGACCTCTTCCATACCGGGCACGGGTGACGGGTCCTCCATGTCCTTGGTGAGGTCTTCATCCTGTTCATCATCGTCGCGATGACCCCGTCGTTTCCAGTGTGGCCCAGGGTTCCTGCAACCACAAGCCCAGTGTGAACGATGAGCACGTCAACCTAAAACCAGCACCAATTATAGAAACGTGATGCTGTACTGGAAACGGGTCTAGCTACGCATCAACGCCAACGGATCGAAAACCATTATAAAAGGAGAACTGGGTCCAGCACGAAGACAGTTTGCAATCAGTTTCATACGTCTTGAGTATCGGGACTCCTCATAGGGGTCGCCCACATAGAAATGCAGCAGATGCAGATATAATAGCATCATTCTCTCTGAATTGTGTTTGCTCTCCCCTAGTGTCACGCTATGTAACGATCCTGGAACCATCTCAAAAGGGTTATCTCAGTTTGCATCGTCCACTGGCTTTAGGGAAATTACAAAACAGACAAAATAGCAACTATGGAAGTGGATATCATGGTTTTATAGCGCGACAAGAAAAAAACCCCAAAAAAATCAATTGGATTTCAATGTGACTAAGCACAGACACATAAATGCATGTGGTTAAGATCTTATTATGATACAATCCAGATACTCAAGACCCTTGAAATGTGTCTCAACTTTGTTCAGTGCAGGTCTGGCTGAATGAGCTGAACCTAAAGTGCTTGTTCAAGACAGGTGAAGGTAGCGGCCCTATAGTTCAGGCTCGCAGCCAACAGGGGCCACTAGCGCTGCAGCAGGCACGTTCACGCATGGAAGAGGCCAAAAAACGAGCAGCACACTACTGGCCTCATGGTAGTGCAGGACGCGGTGCAAGGTAGTTACCCTTTCTTGGCGCCTTTCTTGCGGGACTCGGCAGGGGTGCTTGGGGGCGACGGGGAGCGGCGCCGTTTCTTGCTGCTCGCCAGGGACTTGCGCTCCTTACGATCGGGCGTACGGGAAGACTGATCGTTAACCACGGCAACGGGTGAGGGATGAGAGAAAGAGCGAGAGAATGCAAGAATGAGAGAATGGAACGGTATCGAACACACCAAGGGCGGGGGGGGGTTGACGTGGGGGTGGGGGAGGAAGAGGAAGAATGAGGAAGGGTGGCGTGAGGAAGAGCTAGAGAGCGTGGGTGACGGACACATGAGTGACGGGAGCCTCGCGGGTTCGAGGGGCTCGTTACTGATCGCAGCCAACATGGCGGATGCCTCAGGCTCACCTCCTCCTCTCGGGGGAAGATCCGGTGCCGGAAGCTCACTGGCTTCCTGTTCTCATCCACCTCGTAGTCCTCCTCGTTCATCCACTCGTTGAACGCATCCATGTCCAAGACCCATTTGGCATGTACCTGAGACAGGCCAGCACCAAAGTAATCCACCGCAATCCTGGCTTGTGGTACTCTTATTAGGCGCTTAAACTATGCTGGCCTGAAAAAAGTTCTCTTAAAATTCCATTTTTAATTAATTCTAAGAAAATTAAGTCACCGCCCCCCTTTCCTGCCTCAAGTAAAGTGCTCTGCATCAGAGCTCCAAATCCATTGTGTTCTACAGCCCCATGGCATCCTACTTTGCTACAGTCACTTTACTGCATACAGAACTCACATCAGCACAAAGACAGTGATCGATCAGCATGCACTTCTCAAAAATCTAAGGCCAGAATTTATAAACCACACAAATGGGGCCTATGACATGAGCTGAACGGCTGGCGTGGTTCATGGCAGCTCTGAATCCTCACCCTCCACGGTTTCTCCAAGCTTGGCGGCTCCTCTACCTCACCGTCCACGTCACTAGTAGACACCCAGGTGTCATAACTGCCAACACAATAAACCCACGCAGCTGTGAGAGCTTTCAGGGCAGAAGGGAAAGCTAGTTGAGCAAAGGGTTAAACAAGAGGAACTGTTCCATTCAGTGGGGAGTGAAGGACGTACCTGTCTGGGTAATTGCCCCAGTGAACCAGCACCTGCTTATCTTTGCGCATGACAGGACGCAACCACTCGTCTGGAAAACCAAACAGGCCCATGCAACTGGCATTAGCAAAGGGGTGTAACAATACATTACTGAATACAAACATCACGATACACAACCAACACAACATCCCGTTGATTGCTTTTGTAACCGTGACGATGTTGGGCATCATGAAGTAAAAACAGAAACGCTCAAAGAGCAACTGTATTGTGCTTTTCTGCCACATTACAAGACAAAGCAGATTATAATTTTGCATTATATTGTAAATCAAAATTATTACAATCCATGTTTTGGGGAAAATAAAATACCAACATTCATATAAGAATGGATAATCATTAGAGGACTAAAGGCACATCACATACATGTAGTGCAAGGTGAAGCTGTGTGGCTGGTTTGAGCTGTGCGGATAAGCTGTATGTCTGTGGAGTTTACCTTCCTCAGGCTGAGATGGGGAGGGGCAGATGACATGGGTGGCTTTGGACTTGTCTTCTGTAATAGTGCCCTGGGATAGAGCCAAAAACAAAACTACCATTAGGGGAAATTAAAGTAATCAGCCTGCCAAGTTCTAAACTAACTGTAATGTTTGCCAAACTAAAATGTCACTAACCTGATGTCTCTTAATGATGTCTTTGAGCTTGCTTGCTTGCTTTTGGTCCACGTCGGACACGACGTAGACAACGGGTCGAGTCAAGCAGTTGTTCTGTAGGAAACAAACAAACAAAACAAAAGTAAAGTTGTTTGGTAAGCTGCACATACAGACTTCTCATCTGGAGCTCACTGATGTTTCAGGTATGTAGGCAGAAGTAAACTCACCTGAGCGAGGGTCTTCTCAATATTCATGAACATCTCAACGTTTCTATCCATTCTGGATGGATTCTGCAGATCAAACCTTCTCCTGAATAACAACAACAACAATTATACAAACCCCACAAGACAAGAGTTTGGATGCCCACACCTGTAGCCAAAGACCTTCATGAAATGATCGGAGGCTGTCGATCTGAACAGTTTTTGCCACAGGCTCACCCTCATCAATAACGGCAATTTTGCATTAATTACTAGAGGAACATAATGAAAACGTGTTATGGAAAAATCTGAAATAGCCTTAAACACGCCACTCACCAGCCCTGCTCACTCTTAAACTTGTAGGCAGAACCCAAAATGTGACACAGTGCTCCACCTGCTTTGAAGTCCAAGAAGCTCTTCGCCTGAAAATCCATACCATCAATCATCAGATATGCTGCTAATCCAAGCAATTTCAATTTGTCATTCAGACTGGAATTGTTCTGTTAACGCTCTCTAAAATGTAGAAACCATAATATCCTGCGATTGCTTGCATAAAGACGAATTAAGCGATACTGCACAAGAAAAAAAAACCACCCTGTTGTGTAAAATGACAGGCTTAATCTGTTCACCCCAAGGTGATGTCAAGCAAAAGTGTAACAGTACTTACAGGCAGTTTGGTGAGGGCGGGATTGCTCACCCTACGGCCAAACGCGTCCTCCTGAAACTGAAGTAGTTGCACCACCAGTCCTGCCAAAGACTTGCAGGACGGAGAGTCCGCTTGGACATACTGCAGGAACCATTACAATATAACAAAATATTTAGCACATACTGTTCTACGTTTTTAATCAGGAAAATATGTCACCGCGTCCATTCGAATTGGAGTTTAAATACACAAGACAGAACACGGCATTTAAAGTGCTCTAAAATCAAAACTGTAATTTTAGACAACATGCAATGTGAACAACACTACAATTTATCATCATTGTCATCAAGAAAATAACGGTTTCCTTGTTACCTAACCGCTGACCAACTTATTTTACTGCAAATCAACGTTTGGGAGGTAAAACGCCCAGACTACTATTAAACGAAATAAGTAGTTAGCGAGCTGCCTATCCAAAGTTGGTTCGTGACATTAATCAAAAGTAGCTCACGCAAGCTAGTCATATTAAAACAATTCTCCCATAACATATGAGCATTAGCTATGTAGGTCGCTCTCTTATGTTACCCACTTTTCAAAATAAGCCACATTTAACGATGGTACCGACACGTGAATGAGCTGGCCTGTATGCTTAATTACAACTATTCCACATCTTCATTGCAACTTGGCTAACAACATAAAAAGAATCGTTATTAGCTAGCTAGACGGCTAACTATTCGGGTTCCTAATCGTTATCCTAGCTAAACTACCAAAACATTCGGTAAGCTAGCTCATTAGCTAACTAGGCGATAGCTACCTAGCTACAGGATTTTTATCGACCGTAAGTTATAGCTAAGGAGCGAAATTACATATACTTTGGAGGTAAAAACCACAGATAACATTTCATCCTTAATTTTAATGTTTACTATAAACAAAACGAACCGGTTGCGCAATTGAGCTAATGTCAATAAACTTAAAATCTCATCGCCTCTTGCTTGTAGCTTGCTACTTTCAATGCCTATTGTGTATTAGCGCGGGCCTGCGAATCAATGGAGGTTAACTCAGTTAGACATGCTAGCTAGGCTAACCTTTTTGTAGTGTTTCCCAATCCATAGTCGAACCGTCTCAAGTTGAGAGACTGTCTCAGCGCTCTCCCAAAATTTAGACGATGGTCCTCCGTCCTTTTTCCTGCTAACCGAGGCACCAGTGCCTGCCTGACTGGCTGCTGGTCCCCCTGAGCCTGTTCCACCCGCCGCAGTCGCCGCAGTCGCCATTGTTTAGTTAGAGCAAAATGCTACGCCGTGGTCTTTCCGTGACTCCCACCATGCAATTTTTTTATGAAACTGCGCAGCCGCGGTTTGACTTATTCTGCGAGATCTCGCGACATAATAACAGACACAAGTAAACATTGCCATCTTGTGGTATCTCACCAAAACTTCAACCAGTTCGCGTTAAAATATTTCCAACGTTTGCAAACAACAGGTCACATTTATGTGAACAAAAATGTCAAGAAAACAAAAAATGGAAAAGTTAAAAGGCAGGCAAATCTCAGTACACTGGTAGTGTGGTAGACACTAACTGTCTGTGAGGCTGCAGTCGGCAGTCTTCATGGTGAGAACACAAACAGCTCAATACCGTATTTAAATGTAACTACACTAACAGGAGAGGTCAGATTCTACATCATTACTCCTACATGGAGCACCAAGGTCATGTATAATAACAAACATAATAACATACAGCAAAATATGTACGTTGCTTTGCATAAGAGCATCTGTCAAATGTTGCATTTGTATTTTTTTTTTAAAGAAAATATATTTTTTTAAAACACGACTGAGACATTTAGTTATTCAGAGACAGTTGTCAGGCTGCCTGTGAAGTCTGATTTTTCTTTGTATTTTTCATTGTCATCATCAATAGGTAGGGGGCTGCTTTTGCACAGCCGAATCAGTTGGACCACAACAGCAACAATAGCCCAAAGTAATAATTTTAAGTTTATGCAACATAAATAATACATTATCAATTTCTGCACATATGAATCAATTTTAACACAGATACTTCAGTCAATTGTCTGGTTAATTTGTACCATTGTTTACAGGAATGAAATATGAAATATGAAAACTATCTTTTGATGAAAGATAAAGGTCAGCTTATCAAGTGTTTATAAAAATTCTTAAATTAATTAAATGATTACGTTAAACTAATTAAACCAATTACACTCTGTCAGAGGTGCACGTCTCCAGTCCTACACAATGCACAGGTTTCAGTGCTCCAGGAGACCATATGTAATAATCAAATCATTAATATTCCTTCGATTAACTTAATTATAGCACTATGGCTTTTAAGCTCAGCATTTGACTTTTTTGATGAATGAAGCTCTGTGTGGTGTTGCTCGGAGAGTCTTAGCAAGGCAGCTGCTAAAAATACGTTAAAAACTAGAAGCTGAACGTTGTTTCTTACTCCGACACACAGTATGAGAGTGACACCTGGTGGAGAGTGGACGCGCTGCAGGTGGAGAGTTGTCATTAACTGCTGTCCAGACGGACAGTACACATGCGGTGGATCTCATATCTCATATAGCTACTGCCTCCTCCATTCATGTCCTATTTCTTACGGTTAGGGTTAGGGTGATGTATATACGGAGTGTACAACGTGGATGCAGCCAAAAAAAGTATCTGATTCTTAAGTATGTTATTCAATAAAAGAATTAAAACAATCTACTATTGTCACAATTTTATTTTTAAGGTAGATATTTTTTTTCCAGGAAAACGTTTGTTTTCATTTGATTACGTTATAACTACATTACCCAGATGGCCGTGCATGAAAGAACCGGAAGTTGTACGTATGCGTGTGTACTCGTTGCATTCGTTGGAGGTGATCAAAACTGTAAAATGGCATTACATATTTACTGATATTGATAACTATTCAAGGTAGGTGTGCTTGGTAAGATCGTTACTACCAATCAATTACACGAGTATAGCTGTTGCTTGATTTAGCTTTAGTCTAAAGCAGGTCCTAAAACGTGATAAGGCACGAATGAGAAATGTACGATGCTCACGAAGAACCTTCCGTGGCATGAAATCCAAATAATGATTGTTACTGTAGTGATATAACATGTATTATTGTTGATATTATTTGTTTTGTTGTTCATGTAGGCTAGGCGTAATTATAGTTATAGTGATGGTATTTAATATTGGCGTGTTTGGCCTAATTGACGTTTTTATCTCACGTCAGAATGAAACAGGAATATCAAGACCTTATCTTGCAAGCCTCTTCAGCAAAGAGTTTACAGATCGGAGCCAAAATTCAGACGTTGTGGAGTGGTTATGGTCAGATAGTAAGGATTCATTTGCAAGGCTGCGACCGTCCATCTGTAGTGGTCAAACATGTGATGTTCCCTCAAGAGTCCCGACATCCAGGAGGCTGGAACACAGACATCTCTCACCAGCGCAAGGTCCGGTCCTACCAAGTGGAGAGTCACTGGTACCAGAACTACAGGACCAACGATCAGTGCCGGGTACCAGCATGCCTGGTGGCTCAGTCGTTTGGTGACGAGCAGCTGATCGTTCTGGAAGACCTGGATTCAGCAGGCTTTCCCGAGAGGAAAACGAGTGTGCGGGATGCTGAAATAAAAGCATGTCTCCGGTGGATTGCCAACTTCCATGGCCTCTTCCTGGGTGTCTCCCCGCAGGGTCTCTGGCCTGTGGGCACTTACTGGCACTTAGACACTCGGCCTGAGGAGCTGGAAGTCATGGAAGATGAGAAACTGAAAGCTGCTGCAAGGGAGATAGATACGATTCTGAATCACTGCCACTTTAAGACCATTGTACACGGAGATGCCAAGCTGGCTAATTTCTGTTTCTCTGAGGATGGATTACGTGTCGCTGCTGTTGATTTCCAGTATGTAGGAGGTGGCTGCGGGATGAAAGACGTGATCTATTTTCTCGGAAGCTGTATGGATGAGAGAGAGTGTGAGAAAAAAGCGGGAGCGTACCTGGATTACTACTTTTCTGAGCTCAGAGTAGCGGTGAGCGAGCAGGTGAGCTTCGCTGAGCTGGAGGAGGAGTGGCGAGGGTTATTTGCCTTTGCGTGGACTGACTTTCAACGTTTTCTCCTTGGTTGGATGCCAGGGCACCACAAGATTAACAGGTACAGCAGGAGGCTTACTCGCGAGGTCCTCAACGAACTGAATCAAAGTTCAAAGTGATTCACTCACCATCAGACTGGGAAGAAAAGTGTTGTGTTTCATATTGGGGAGGGGGTGGAGTCATTGATTTAACTGTGTTCTTATGTGTGGTACATACTGGAAATAATAAAAAAAAAAACATACTAATAAATAAAAGAAAGAATGAATGATTGAACAAATAGTGCCCTGACATCCCGCAGTACCGTTCCTCCTTGAATATGCCCATGTGTCACATCTAAAATTAATATTCACCGTTGTAATTTTAATTTAAAGCCGATAAGTCTATTAAAGATATGCATAGATATGCTCGCTTGGCCTAGTCCTCTGGATAAACCACAACCATAACACAACTGAAAGGCAGAGAGGATTGTTTCTTGATTGGTTATTACAACAGACCATTCAGGAAATTTATAGCTGTTATAGAGCTATTTTCCCTATTATTTCAGTGATTGCTTTCAGGATGTAAGTGTTCTTAAAATAACTTGTTTCTAGCAGATTTAATAGCCTATGCATAAGTACAAATTATCCTCTTAACTCACGTATATAAAATATCCCTTAGTCTGACTGTTCTGAAATGAATTTTCCATCTTGTAGACAATAGACTAACGCTTCTACCTTGGCCTTTACGCGAGTCTAACCGTACGTGTAATTTGGATTGCAATGGAAAAGATGGTCACGTTATACATAGCGTTACATGTTATACATGTTACACTGCGTTAGATGTCGCTATGACACAAGAAATAAAATAGCTTAAATGCGTTCTTATAAAGTATACTAGAATCCGTTTAAGATGGTTCGTGGTGTCGACTTGAGTTTGCGGAATTATTCAGTTGATGTACTATGTAAACGAGAGTAATTTACTGATCATAACGTCATTAACATTTCTTCGTGAATTTTAGATATTAGGCGTATATATCATGGTTCAATCAGAAACACGCTAATAGAGCAAGCGGTTTTATTATTCATAAATTTGTCCAAGCTTGTTATATCTGTAGCCTACGGTGCTTTAAAACAACACATTTAAAACAACACATATTTTCTGTATGTTGATTTGTGAAAACAAAATACGTTTGAGGAGAAGTTGAAAATATTTTTTTTCCTGTAGGCCTCTACTTTGACGCTTTGCCTACAGAAGATACACCACAACGATCAATTGGTTAATGCGGCCTAGCAGCTATGTGTGCTACTGACAGTAACAACTCATGTAGGTAGGGTAAAAATGGATAGTAAAGGCCAGATGGGAAACTAAGGAGGCGTTGACCTCGTGTTTTGGTTGGGATGCGCTGGGTTCTGGTGGTGACATCATAACAGCTTCTCACCATCTCCGCAAACAAAGACTCTGAAGCGGAACGCGGTTCCTGCCAGCGCCGAGAGGGGATCGAGCCTTTTCACTGTGTCTCTTAACTCTTTCCACGGGGAACCATATATGAAAAAGCTGATGGATGTGCACCGGCGTTGTATGTTACTGCCTAAATTCCTGAGCAATAAGAACGAAGCTGTTTTTTTTCTTATTTACTAGGGTATTTACTCTTGTTGATGTAGCTTATCTTAGTTTACCTGAGCAGCGAATGAAGCGGAAATAGCAGTAAATTATTCAAAACGGTCTGACACTGATGTATTACACTAATCTAATTTATTGAAAATTAGTAAGATCTAATTAAACTAAAAAATGACATGTAATATACTATTCTGCAGAACACAATAGGTTACAATAAACCAGGTGAGATCTCCTGAGTACCAGGAACCTAACAAGAAGTGAGATTACATATTTGAACAGCATATGTCCCTGGTGGAGAACTAATTATCTGATAATAACTAAATTGACAGAGGTTGTGCAGGAGTGTTTTCGCCGTTAACCTTTCCCAGAGCTGATCTCACTGCGGTGATTCTGGCCTTCTGGATGATTCATGACTGACTTAACTAACCAGACTGCGCATCTCCGGCCTTTTGGATAGGGGTGCCACTGAAAACGTACGTGGTGTTAGCACAGCTTGTGACCACACCGGCGGGATTTGTTTTTTCACCAAGCACAGCAAGGAACTCTCCCTTTTGCTCGCTGAGGTAACGAAAATTATCGCCTAGCAAAGCTATCGCCTTGTTACGATCACAGTGACCGCTACCAGCTCTGCGTCTCGTATCGCCATTTGCTCTCGTATATAACTGTATATGAGACGACTAATTAAGAATTTTTGCATTTTACTTAAAACTATATTTTTATTCATATAGTAGAGATTTAGGTCAGAAAAAATTCATGGCTTGTTTTTTCACCATAAAAATATACACTGTAATCGTTTCCCAGACTGTTGGGCGGTGAATGTGGGAGTAGATGGTGATCTTTCCTCTGAGGCCCAGTGTATCTCTGTCCAAATAATCCTGGACACTGCCTACCATTCATAGGTAAGACACAGCACAATGAGCAGCTTAAAATGTGTACATCTCAATGCTGATAGGATCTAAAATAGTCTTATGATAAAGGGTATTTCAGTGATGGTGTTATTGGCTGTGTATGTTTTCAATAAAATTTAGTTGAGGTGTGTTTCCCATTGAGAGGGAGAAAAGTAGTTCACCATGTTGACTGGTGTGAGACAGAGCAAAGTTACCATCACTCTTTCCTAATGACACTGTAACTGAAGGCACTGTTGAGTACCATGGATAACAGGTAGGATTCAACCTCAACACCAAACATCACCTGGCACCACTTAGCACAGTACAGCTGGGTGTACTGTCAGCTGCCAAGATGGATGTTATATAAAAAAAGACAGTTAAAAATGTATTTATATAGTGCTTTTTATAACAGCCGTTGTCACAATGCAGCTTTACAGACGTCTGAATCCAAACCCCAGTGAGTGATCCCAGGACGACAGTGACAAGGAAAAAAACTCCCTGTGAGCATGAGGAAGAAACTTTGAGAGGAATCAAGGCTCAGAAGGGGGGGGGGCATCCTCCTCTGGCTGACAGCGACATTTAAGAAATGACATTTCAAACTACTGCAAAATATTAGGTGTGTTACAATATATGTGTCTTCAGTTGGGCACATATATGTAGTGATGCTGGCTGCATTGTGAACCAGTGACTGCTTTATGTAAGAAGCTATCAGTAAAATGCAGGTAAACCAAGGGGTGGTGCTCTGCATGAATGTGTGTGTGTTTAGTGTTGTGGTGAAGGTCAAGTACACTACCATTTGCTTCAAGGAAAAACCTGGGGGCACAAGAGCAAACTTTAGCCCTTGTCACATGTATTTGTGCTCAGTGTGGCAGAACTGCTCCTACCTCTTTAACATTGTGTGTGCATGTTCATGTGTGTGGTTCACTACAACAATAATTATGCAGCTACTTACTGCCCATCTGTGTGACATGTTTATTACTAGCCAGAAACACATGCTGTCAATGATCACTTATTCCCAGGGTTTCAGTTATCTCAACATTACGCCCCATTACTACTCTCTGGAAAGCAATTCAATTAGAACCCTCTCGGGGAATAGAGACACCATTTATTTCACAGAACACAGCATCAATCAGGGTAAGGGTCCCTCAGCTGTCAAAGGAAAGCACAATGTGTGTATTTGTGTATGTGCATGTATATATATATTACACTCTTTTTTTCTTTACATTATTTGCAGGATGCTTTTTATTTGTTTTATCTTCACAAAGAATGTGAATAGTGTTGTTATGAAATTTGAGAGGTGACTGAAGGACACACCTGCTCTTGCAGGCCTTGTCTTAATCCCAGTGCGTGTGGGTTCCTCTCCTGACCTTCTCAGAGGACACCTGCTGCTCTACCAGGTGACCACAGATGGGTAGATAACAGGGCTCTGCTCTCCCACTAAATCACTCCTGGTCTTCCTGGCCTGAAGAAAGTGGTCGTTCAGTTTAGTAGACCAGAGAACAGAACAATAAACGTAGCTGCGTTAAATCTCCACAGCACAAAGCAGTGCAGCTTCTCCACATGTCCTGGAGGCCACTTCAGTTTATAGTGTTGTGTTTATACTGTATCAGTGGTCCATCCTCTACTGCATTTAACAGAGAATAACAGTTGTCTTAGTAATATAATTTTCTGTATACAATAAACTGAGAACTGAGTAAAGAGACAGTATTGCTCTGAAAATTAGACCAAAAAGGTTTTGTTGGAATGAGCTGCGGGCAGAGGTTGAGAGAGGGTGGACATGGCTCTGGCCAGTGTGGAAAGCCTATTTCCTTTGGCACTGCGTGTTGCTTTCCTACCCTGTGATCATGTCTTCCATATGATTAGACCGATGAGCAGAGCATGGAGTCATATGATGAGATTATGCCAATGGGCAAGTCCTCAATAACCATCAGCGGGTGTAGGCACAGAGAAAGTAATGAACTGCAACAAGAAGCTCAGAGAGAAAGAAAGAGAGCAGTACAATTCAGCATCATTTACTAGGAGATATTAACATTGGCCTGATGCCCCAAAGGCTAAGATATTTCTGTCACCAACCTATGACAGTCTTATTTGTTGAAATAGCATAAAAATAGCTCCTCCCTTGCACATACGGTAACCCAGCTGAGATGTAGCGGGTTCTTGGACAGTAATGTAATTACCCAAATCCAATGACCTTTTCTTTTGAGCTCACCACAAAGTGCAGAGGCCTTTTTTCAGAGTCACACAGCTGCTCTTACACACAGTACACACATACATAGTGTCAGAAAGGAACTCACAATAAAATACTTTTTTTTTTTTTTTTTTTTGTGCTACATGTTTCAAAAAGAACTATTTTATGACTGTCAGAAAAGTGTCAGAGGGAGGACTGATCTAGTAAAATGTCCTGTAGTCTATAGAATCACATTTAGTTTGATATTCAGAGCGCAAAGTCAAACACTGTTGAGCTATGCGGATTTATACTGGTAATTCAAGGACTTTAGTGGGAACTCCATCATTCATTTAGTTTGTCAGCAGTTCATAGGAAGGTGGTGGTAGAGGTTAGACCGGGGGCGGGGCCGGGGGCAG
>JAOYMR010000027.1:9257113-9274613 GCA_025802075.1 Tenebrosternarchus preto
GACTGGCTGGGCACATTCAGGGTTTTATGGAGTTGTTTTTTGTTTGTTTTTTTTTGTTTGTTTTTTTTGACTGCTTCCTTTCAGCTGTCCTGCTTGCTATGGCAACCAGCTAATTATCTAAAGTATTTCCGCTAAGCATCTTACTCAAAGATAAACCTGACTGCTTATCAAAAGCAATCTTAAAAGCCAATTATTTTAATTTAGCCAGAAAGGCCAAGCCATTTTCAGGCCTCATGGTGTGTGACTACAGAATGGCTTAAACACTTGAAAAAAATTCCCTGTCACTTGTCAACACCCAAGCATTTTAATCTTTCCTGCCTTCACCCATACTAAAAAGATTATGAGTTTTCTGTCTGGCCGAGCACACACAGGTGCTGTGGTCTCAGGGTTCTGTAGGCCAACTTCACTTGCTGAGATTGTAGAGGATACCAGTGCAACCCACTGCAGCTATACAGACAGCTATTTAAACCATTTTGATGATTCAGTCAACTTTAGCTGCTCTGTTAATTATAACTATGCAGGCTACTAGGCTTATTCCAACTATGTAATCTGGGTTAAGCCACATGAAAAAAAAGATTTTGCCAATTGCTGGACAAGCTTTTATGTTACTATACATCTTTCTGTCTTGTTTTGCATCTAAGATTCTGTGTAATGACACTAGATCCGTTAAATAATGGTATGTTTGGTCTCTGGAAATTCCCTAAAGCAGTGTTTCTGTATATAAGCTTTCCAGGCACAGCTTTTTTCCTGTGATCTTTTTCACGTCCCTCCAAGAGGGGCCTGTTGTCGTAGGTGGGCACAGACAGCGGCAAGGCGTGAAAGTGAGAGAGTGCGTATGTATTAACACTCTTCACAGGTAGAGCAAGGGCACTGTAATAGCCTCTTTCAGCACCTTGGCCGGCCACTGTGCTGCAGTAATCTTTCAGCAGCTTGGCTCCCTGCTAACAGGACTGCCCTGAGCAAGCTTCTCAATTAGCAGTTTATTATTGCAGAGGCCCTGCTGCACCAGCTGCTGATAGCCACATGCCAATACTGCTAGTGACACTCCAGGAGAGTGTGTGTCTCACACAGGGGCAGGAGAGTGTATGTCTCGTTCAGGGGCAGGAGTGTGTATGTCTCGTTCAGGGGCAGGAGTGTGTTCAGGGGCAGGAGTGTGTATGTCTCATTCAGGGGCAGAAGTGTGTATGTCTCGTTCAGGGGCAGAAGCCTGTATGTCTGGTACAGAGATATGAGTGCATATGTCTCACACAGGGGCAGGAGTATGTATGAGTCGCACAGGGAGTCACAGAGGAAATGACCATTACCTCTCCCTCAAGGTGCCCTCTTCCAGGTTTCAGTTTTTTCAGGTTTCACCATGTCTTGTGAGCCTTCTCAACCATCAAGAAATCTGCAGCTACACTGCTATATAATCTCAAACATATTATCCTAAATAAATAAATGTACATGAAAACTTTTAAACTATTGAGTCAACTTATTCAAAGCACAAACTTAGGTGAGTAGTGTTTTTCTGTGTGGTTTAGATATGAAGTCACACCCTGCAAGCAAAATGTAAATGAATACAATCTGGACTGTGTATGTCTGATCCAGTGTAGGAGCCCATGGATTTCCCAGTAAGAAATAAACAACAGTGCTCTGAATTTTATTCCTGTTTCCCTCACCAACCTCTCTCTCACTCTCACTCTTTCTGTTGCTCTGATGTGTTCTCATACTTTCACACACACACACACATACACACACACACACACACACACACACATTTTCCACAAACACACAATCCACTGTCCCTCTCTATCTGGACCTTAGGCTCCTATCTGCCAATGCGCTTGTAGAGATATTGTTAGCATTCCATTTGCCATTTACATTCTCTGGGCTTGACATAATTGAAGAATGGATGCTCTTATGAAAATTAAACTCACGGTCCTCCTGGGTTACTGTAACCCTGTTAAATTGTAATGAGATTCTTTATGCGTCTTCTTGTGATTTTTTATTAAATAGAATATCAGTATGACTAATTCCCTGGGCCTAAATGTAGACTGGGACACAGCATTATTGATAGGCTAGTGCATAAGTGGTCTCCCTTCCCCAGCCTCTAATGGTCTAATAATGCATTATACCAGTATCAGTGGGCCTGTGGCTAGCAGTGCTTATTGTCGTTATTGAAAACACCTGGCTGAACCATTCATCAAGGTTAAATCAAGAAGGCCCATTTGTTCATTAGCCTGTCACTAAACATCTTTATTTAGTTTGGCCGCACGAGGACGACCAGCGGCTTCGGAATTCTGAGCAACGGAGAGCGCGCGTCCTGGAGTCTTTCCCAACGGGGAAGTGATGCCTCCGCGAGCGCAACGCTAAACGGTGTCATTTTGGACGAATGATAAGAAGAAACAGATTATAGCTGTTCCCGGAACACAAGCTATTTTTCCTGTGCATGAATTCGCCGTACACATTTGTTTGACCGTCCTCTGGAAGGGCACACTACCGCTTGTCCTTCCCGGTATTTTTTATTGACTAGCTTTTACTATGTCAGACAACTCTGCAAATCTGTGAAGAAACATGAGGCCTGAATTGGTTCCAAAACTGCTAATTATCTGAACTTAAATCAATTCCACATTTTATAAGCTTCTCAAATAATTGGAAATTTATTCTGCAGACTCTTTACTTATTAGTGGCACCGACAAGTCATTAGAATAAATGATCACCGTCCCAAGACAGGAGAGATCGTGCCAGACTAACCGTTTAAAAACAGATTAAACGGCACCAAAGTCTATTAGTTATAGATAAAATCAAGAGTGATGTTTCATAATTTCTAATCATCAATTTAAATCGAAACTTCAATTTTAAGATTATCTACGACTATAATATCTACCGAGTTCTCCTTTAGTACATTTTAAATGCAGTTGCTACTGATTTTTTAAGAGAAGCGAACCTACCGTTGACACTCTAGAAAAATAAACTTGGATGGAATGATGATCGAAAGCGGGTGCAATAGTGTATAGTTAAATTACATTTTTGTTAGTGTTGATATTAAATTTCTGAAACGGTTATGATAAAAATCCTTTGAAATGTATACAAGGACGGGGTGAAATACATGTTTGACTTTACAACTCACTGAGGCAGAAAAATAGCAACACTTAGCTGGACTGGGCAGCTATAAAAATATTTACTCAGTTCGGCTTCGGGTGATCGGCTGTGTTCTTACGTGACCTTTTTGAATAAAAACGATATTATTGATGTATATTTAAAGCAGTGGTGAAAAGCCTTTTTTACAAGGTTACTTAGAATGTAACGTTCTAAAATAATATTAACCCCTTTAGAAGCTGTACTGCGTGCTCTCTGTAATGATTATATTTCCATAAAAACTACTTTATGATCTAAATTTAAGTAAAAAAAAATCATAATCCGCGTAAACCAGTGCTGATTATAAGCATAGATAAACATATGATCATTTTCATATGTCGTTTTTTGATTTTATGACAAACAATGGATGTTTTTTAATGATAATAAAATTAAGTAAGCACTGTAATTCGCTGTGCTGTAGCGTATTGCCCTTCCAGAGCATATATTAATGACGCACGCCGTATGTAGAGTATGTACAGAGATATTTCTTGAAATAATATCTGCATTGTACAGTTCCATTATAAAGGTTAACAACTTTCACCAGGCTTTGATTGCCTGAGAAATTATTTAATTTCATTTCATTATTTGATACTTGCCAATAATTTAAATAACACATAGGAAAACCAGTGCTTAAGGATCAAATGAAACCATTGACCTTGATATGAAAAAAAAATTCTCCCATCATTATCTTAGTGTAATATTCTGAGGTATATAGACAACACACTAAATCTAAAGTTACACAGGTTAAAATCTAATGCACAGCCATTGCAAAGATACGAGCTGCACATATGCACTTACTTCCTAGGTCAAATCTTACAGTTTACAGCACAGTTGTATGAGGATGTGGATTAAACCATTTTTTCAAAATTATAAATATAATTTGGAGAGTTACTATTCCTCTGCAAGACTGCAAGATTCTGTTTGGCTGCTTGTTTATAAGTAGACCACTATTGTTAATAGACACAAGTATATCAGTAGTCAAGAAAAAAAACATATGGAACACTCTGATGTGCTTGATTAAAGGTGCATAATTATATATATACTATATGCATAATTGTAGTGCATTATTAATATATTTTATTATTTATGATGGTGTTTATGCCATGTATAATGTGTGTGTTGTGTTTGTTGATTATTGTGTGCTCTGTGACACTAGTTTCCTACAGGAATTAATACGTATGTATGTATCTTTCTATTAGGGGACCAAACAGGCCAATTGGCACAAGTACTGGAACTTGAACAACAGTCAAATCAAGATTTTTCAGAGAAAACCAAAATGGCAGTGTTATTGCACACAGTAAGGCTAAAACAATACACACATACATGGCTCACGGGAAGTATGCAGACACGTGCACGGTGGCGCACGGCCAGGGCACTGATGCACACATGTGCCTCTCCATACGGAGGAGGACCTGGGAGGGACCCGTGCTGCTTTCACAGAGCCGTATATCTCTCAGAGACGCAGGGAGGGACGGCGTGCCCGCTCAGACGTCTGTCAGCGCGCCTGGTTAGACGCTGGCACACAGACCAAAGACAAACAAACACACACAGCTGGAATAGTCACTTGGTACAAATGCTTGCTCTGAAACACAGCCATTCTGCTCCAGGAGTACTCCATATACACCCCCACACACACACACCTCGATCCGTGCCGAAGATCTCAAACACACAGGGAGGCTACGATGCTGGTGTTTTCCCTTTTTATTGTAATTTGCCTCTTTTTTACGCATTGATTTCATGTTGGGCATTGGCTTGTGACTGTAATCAATGACTGAACTTTTAGTGTACAAACTAACCAAACCTGAACCAGTCATGAGCCCAGAAATACAACATGCTGCCCACTGTCTGATCTCAGGAAACTGCTGCCAGGGCAACCAGTGCAGATGGCAAATTTGAAATGTTCACTGGCAAACTCACAAGCAAGCAATTCTTCTGTAGATGGCACTGCCAACAAACGTGGGTTCTATCGCTGCAGATGAAATGTTCCAGTCTGTTTAATTTTCAAAAGCTGGCTAGGAGAGCAAGAGTGTTTGAAGTAAGCCACACTGAGGTGTGAATTACCCTAATACAAAGAGAAAGAAAAATCAAACAAAAACACTAACAAATGCTGCACCAATCCTTTTACCATTTTGGCATGCGTAAGGTAGGCAGAGTGAGAGGGAGCAGGGAAAATTATTTTCAATAGTGTGCATCACTCAAGAAGCTCATGGAGCTATGAATTACCAAAAGTGATTTAATTACGTTGAAGCTAATGTCTTAAATCCATCTTCACAGTTATCCTTTCTGCTCAAATGGAGACAATACTCCTTGTCAGCAAATTCTTACGACTGAATGCCTCTTTGTTATCTCTCTCTGGTGATGACAATGCATTTTTCACCATATGCCGTGTCATGCCATGAGCAGGCCTTCTCTGCAACCGTTCCTGTCTTTCTTTCTTTCTTCCTCTTTGCCTTCTTTTCGTGTGTGTTGTGGATCAAAAGATGAGATGTGTAGATGCTGTTGCACTGGTAAGAATGACTGGCAGTTACAAAGTTGAGTGGTAATAAAAGCTATCATCACTAGCATTGTGAAGGGTAAAATACATCTAACGTTACAATTATTTAGCTATGTGTTTTACTTAGCACATTAAAGTTTAGATACGGGATGGAGAATTAATTGAATTAATCTTAACTAGAAGACACACTAAGGAAGGACATTAATTTTTCCCAATTATCGATCATACGATACGATCTTTAAAAATTCAGACGTAATTAAGAAGCTACATTCCCTCTCTGAAACAGTGCACTTACAAATGATACTCTTTAAGATCACTGTATGATTCTGTAAAAACGCCTGAATTTCAATAGCAAGGCCAAAGAGTTCTAGAAAAACCTAATTAACCTAATGTTACCCTGCTCAGAAATGAGACAGAGAGATGCCAGGCAAGATCAAACTCATGAACCGAATCAAATAATGGGGAGTTTGTTTTTGAACTACGCGTCTTGTTCTGAGAGACACTGCCGGCGGAGTGTGGTCGAGGGATAACCGAGGAGGACAAGAAGTCATGAGCGCGTGGCGACCGAACCTCTGAATCAGAGAGAGAGAGAACGGAGGAGACAGGTGGCAGTATGCCTGCCACTTCCCTGCGCAGCACCCGACCAGAGGGATATTATGACTGGCATGAGCAGAAAAAAAGAGAAGCATTTCACCGCTCTGTTTGTGGAGTAGAAAGTCTGTTGGTGAGGGGACCGTAATCGCATTACCCGGGAAAACTTTTACTTATGGCTGATGAAATTCGTTTAAAATTGAACCAGTGGGAAATAACTGGATTTGCATTGATCTAGATATGTATAGAGCCAAAGTCAGTCTATCTATTTTGTGAGGGAATTAAAGGTGGGGGGGAGGGTGAGCCTATAGAGCTGGACTGTATGATCCTATGTTAAAAGATCAATACAATCTGGCCCTCTCATAGGTTCTTTTTCTGCTTGTGTGTGCTGTGTGGAGCCCGAGTGTGTGTATGTGTGCATTTGTTCAGTGTATATTTTGCCAGCAAATTCTTGTGTGTGTGTGTGTGTGTGTGTGTGTGTGTGGGAACTGGCTCACCCCTGTGCTTACCTGCTTGTTGGGTGGCAGCCCGACTCTTTTGTAGCTCTTTGGGGTTTTGGCTGGCCTGTTAACGCCACTCAAATAAGCCGCGCAGCTCTGCGTTTATTTAGTCTGACACTTGTGACATCCATCGTCTGAGAAAGGCCTGTGACAGCCCGTCTGTCCTTCGGTGTAACACACACCGCACGCTACACACTGACCCAGCGCGGTACACACGCACAGAGGAAATGGCTGAAGGAAATGGCTGAATCTATTCGTTCCACAGTGCAGATATTTTTGCTCTTAGTTCACTGATGTTAAACAGCAGAATGCCTTTCTCTTTTAAATGGTGGAATTATTATTATGATTTTTGCCAAAAGTGACTGAAATGTCCAAAAATTATTTATCACCTTCAGAAATGGCTCCTTCAATAAATAGCTCTACTTGTGTCTAATTTGTGAAAATTCTATAAAACATTTCATGAGTGCCCAGTGGTTCAAATAGCCAGTCGAACAATACACACGTGTGTATATGTGCAGAGAATACACTCAGGCACACAACCATGAATACCCACCAACACACCTTGGTAGGTTCATGCACTTCTCTCTATTTACCTTCTTGTTACCCTCCTTCGCTGGCATGAAGGAATGGTGTAAGAACACAACAGTGTTTGCCATGCAGCACAAAGCACAAAGAGTATGAATCCCAGCGATGAGATTAGAACCCAGACTGCTCTTCTCAGCACTACTCGCTTTAAAGGGGACATTAGGAAGATAATAACCTTACAATCGCTTTTATTGCAATCGACTTTTTCTATTACAAGGTCGTGGCAGAACTATCCCTCTGCTCCTGTGTCCACAGCCTGTTGATGGCTTTGACTGTCCTACAACCTTTCAAATGGGCAACTGTGTAGGAGCTCATAGTGCAGGATTATGTTCATGGCAGGAGGATCATGGCTTGGTTCTACATCAAACTGAACAATGTGTAGAATTACCACATTAAGCCTGTTTTTCTTTTTAACCAGCACTAAACCACGGTTTGGTTGGGGTCTTGACAGGTTCTCGTTGTGACGGCTGTCCTTCTTCCTCTTGACCATATCAGTGCTCACATCACACCTGACCTCCTGCAGTTTTTGTTACAGCCAGTGCTACAGGAACCTGCATGTACTCACACACACTCACTAGAATCAGAAAACCAGATCACAAGTGAGGAATTTATTAGAAAATAATGATGGAATTTTATCATTAATAAAATAAAAATGAGAGAATAACGACACAATTAATGACACAATAAATGACATTTAGGACTGATTACTATTAAAGATTATTTTAAAACAACTGAGGTATGTCTGCTAACATTAACTGATCCTAGTCATAGCCGACTTTCTTACAAAGCCTCCATGCCTGTATTTCTCAAGTGCAGTTAGGTGTGTATGACTAACTGCATTTTATTTTCATGCATTTCAAAAAAGCTAATGATGCCTTTAGCATTCACACTGTTTATCCACCACTCAGCACTGACGTGTGACTGGTGCTTGTGTGTTGTCTGTCCTTGCTGCTACAAACAAGGTATGATTTTTTAAGGTACTTTTTTAAGATATGATCTAATTAGAATGTGTTTTTCTCAATAATATAAAATGATAACACCATATAATTTTTTTTAATGATCACAGATTCACAGTCACACATGACTAGTATTATACAGTATACATACATTCAACATTAACACTGTATTTGTCAACTTTCTACTGATGAATTTAAGCAAAAGGTTTGCTCTATATAAAACAGTGATGACAAAACCATAGCTGTATATTATTATTATTTGTTAGTCAGAAGCTGCTGGCTTAATCCAAAAATTAGGATGCATGAAGTTAACATATGACATTTGTTTAAGGCAGACTGTTACTATGGCCGTACTATAGCAGTACGTAAAATAGATAATCTGTGGAAAAATCCAGCTCTTCTAACACCATACAATCTTTCTATTCCTATTTGCAAAAATCCACCACGCCCAAGTCAAAACAACCAATCAGAGTCAAGTGCAGTGCCCTGCTGGAGTGTCAATCACTGCTTGTTCCAAGGCTATTAGTCAGCTTGTTTTATTTAGATGTTGTTGAAAATATCTTTGTGAAGGGCCCATGTTTTTGTATCGGTTTGGTATTTTTCCTGATATTTATGTGTACATGTGGTCTCATACATAAATGTAGTTTAATAAGTAGTTTATTGCTTATTTAGTACTATTCATGATAGTTTATGCTATCAAACAATCACCTATGATCTGAAATGAATGTGTGCTAGTTATTTTATCGAATAGATATTTCTGTAGATTGTAGAAATGTTATTGTCTATAAGACTGATTGTTTGTTTGCCAGCAATTTTGGCATTTTATCACATGCACAGCTGCCTCCTCTGTGAAGAGGGGTTTTGGAGGCAGGGCTGGAGCTCAGTGGAGGGGCTAACAGAGGGTAGAGGACTCCAGGAGGGGGGCCATTGGGGCAGCGGTGCTTTTCTTGAGTTTACCTGCTGCAGCTATAAAGACAGGAGCAAAACCCAAGCAGGAGACTGATGGACATTTATTACAGGTGTCTCAAAACAAAACAAAAACATACAAACAAAAAAAACTTTGAGACAAAAAACAAAACCAGAAAGTAAATTTTGCTGACTATGCTTGTTCTGTTTTGCAAGCAGTAAAAATAAAATTACAGGAGATACTAATGAACACATTCTACAGAAAACTGATCAATCGCTCAGTGTCCAAAAGATTTTCATCTTAGTCAACAATAATCTCCTAGCAGGACAAGACCCATTAATCAGAGTATACCTACAGAGAGGAGGGCAAAGAGTGGTTGATCCTCAGGGCAGCTCATGGGGTTAATGGAGGCTTTATCGAATGATTCTAAGACTTAACACCTTACCTCCCACCATCTGAATGTAGCAGCCCAGACTGCTGTAATCCTGTTAGAGGATCATGGGCGAATATGAGACGCTGCTGAGGATCCAGCAGGATCAAGCAGGTGGAAGTCCCTCTAGGTCGACCACAGCTCTGCCTTGTGGTGGAGCGGGAGGAGAACCAGTCCCCAGGATGCCTCCAGAACAAATAATCAGCAGCTCAGAAACGAGGCGCTCAGAGCAGAAGCGCGTGTGAACGTGCTGACTGACACCTCCCCGACCACCCAAGATCATTCCCGCTCGGCATCCTCGAGGCCGTTCTGTCCCCCAGTGCTTCACAATGCCAGGATGCTGGGCTGTTTCGAGACAAAACACTTTGTGAATCATATCGGAGGTGGTTTGGGGCTGGGCGTAATGTTGCCAGGACAGACCACTATCCCCACACTCACTATTTTTAGCCCCTTAGCTCCAAGCCAGAGGAAGAAATGGTTGTATTTCATTTCAACTGTGCCACCAATGTCTTTTTCAGGAAGAGCTGAAGGAAATTAGTCTGGCAGGAAGCCATGGGATTCTAAGCATCTTTCACACGCAGCCAAAAGAACGTGTGAGAAATGTTTTATAGGGTAGTAGAACAACAAGATGACAATCCTCAGTCTAAGAGTCCTGATATGATTGGTATGTATGCATGCAGTAAGTGTGTGAGAGAGGAAAACAACAGATAGACAGACAGAAAGGTAGACAGACAGACAGACAGACAGAAAGGTAGACAGACAGATAAACACTTAAGAATTACTGGTGTTTAAATCTTGATTTTTTTTCAGTGAGTGGAATGTGTAGCGAAGCACCAGATTCTGTAAACATGGACTGAAGTATTATTTGAAAAAGTGTGGTATAATCATAAAATAATATTTGTTTTTTTAAAAAAGTAAGGGGAATGCCCGTTACGATCTCAAGGAGCCACAAGAAAAAAATATTGTGACAACAGGCAGTTTAAACAGTAACTGTGGGACAAACGTAGTCCAATTATAGAACCTGCTTACTCATATAGCACATAACTCAGCAAGTGTCAGACAGTTTTCGGTAATTTGGTGCTTCGGAAGATAGGCTTCCCTGCCAGTTCTTTCTGTTCCCTGGAAGTCTGAACTGGAGAGCATCTGACATGTTTTTGCAAACAAACCACTACCCAACATATACATAATCTCTTTTTTAGTATTTCATTAGGTAAATGCATCTTGATAATCTGCCCTTATCCTGGTTATCACACAACAGCACATCATAGCAGATTTTTGCCATTCATTGTCAGTATTGTAATTGTAAGTATGTTTTCCTCCTCTACTGGTAAAACTTCAAATCTGCAAATCATTCTGAAACAGATGCACTCATTTTTACATTCTGTTATCAAATCATCTATATCTGTATTGTCCTGCTACATCATCTCTATGCATTGTCCATACTTTCTTTAAAAAATAGTCATACCATGAAGAGCTAATGTTGCTAATGAGTGAATGACAGCAAAAAAAACACGTCAAATGACTTCCATTCCTCCATTCATGGTAAATCACGTAATATTTCTGTGAGGAATATAATTTAAAGACTTTGCTAATAATCTGGATGTTAGAGAAGCAGTCTACTCTTGTCACTGCTACATTAACATTTCTGGGATACGTATAAGACTGGCGCACAAGAACAAGGTGGATTTTGGTTCCTTCTCCCTTTTAAAGTTCGTATTTCCAGGAACTGTTGGAGTGGAGCTTGAAGTACTGAACAGAATAACAGCTTTAGCATTTGCCGTGTTTCCCGTGTTGTGGTGGTGGTCTATTTGCATTGGGTCCAGCCATTTTATCTTCTCTTTAAGACTACGCTGCGCTCAGTCCACCCCACCCTTCCCCTTTAAGCCCCTCCTGTATTTTCTACAGCTCTAGCGCTAATTTTGCTAATGCAGCAATGGAGCCCCTGCCTGCCGTACCACGGTGGGAATAAACCTTGACGGTCAGCACAAAGCCAGCAAACACAACACTGTGAGATTAAATGTCTGCACTGATGCTGCTGCCGTGCCTCTTCCTCCGAGGGGCTTCACACAAGTGGGCGCTGAACAGGGAAGCAGCTACTCATGGGTGCCACAGTGTGACCTTTTTGAGAACTTGGGCGCTTTCTGTGTCTGTGCCAAAGATGAACTGTGTAGACCTCCAGAGAGGTCTGTCATAAGCTGCCTGTGGTTGAACTGCATTAGATTCACATGGTTAAAGACATCTCTGTATTTGACTCGTGTTAAAGAGAGTGTTAGAATCACATGGTTAAATATATATGTGCTAGACTCATGAGTTTAAAGAGATCTTTGCAATAATGCTTTTACACTTTGTCCTGAGTTTTATTTACACTTTGTCCTGAGCATTAATTATTCCTGCGGTAATCTGCAAATGCACATTGTTTTAAATGAAACTGATCACAAGCAAGAGAAAGTGATTTTATGACTGAAATGAGGGACTGCCTGAACTCTCTGGCCCTGCTGAAGAGAAGCTGTCTGAGCTACTCTGATGAGGGTCACTATGGTGCCATGATCCTCTCTTTATCCAAATGTTCCATACTAACACACACACACACACACTTGTCTATCAGGCAGTAGAGGTATCATTGCAGTTGTTTATAAAGACATGCTTATTATGATTTCAAATTGTCTGAAACACTTTTATTAACAAAAACAATGTAGCCAACAAACATAAGTCTACTCAGACTCTTCACTGATTAGTATTTATAGGCCACCAGAACAGTATTCTGAATTTCTTCATGAGTTTGCAGGTTTCCTCTCTAATCAGTTTATCTTGATATTAATAGCTAGTATTGTCAGAGATTTCAACATTAATTTTGATAAGCCTCAAGAGCCTTTGAGAATCTACACATTCTGCTGGACATGTACTTGATTTTATACTGACTTATAGTATAGATACAGAAAGCATGGCTGTGCTGCCCCAGTTTGTTGCCATCTTGGATCACTTCCTTATTTTATTTTAACTATTTATCTGATATATCAGTCACAATATAATTATCTAGCCTCACTATCACACCAGACACAAAATTATTGCAAATTTGGAGTACAAAATCTCCCAAATCTATAAATTATAACTAGGATGCCCTCAAATCCTCCACAAATTGAACAAATAACCACTTAATCAGAATTTTGCTCCACAATCAATGATTTCACTGTACATAGAAACTAAAACAACCCTGTCAATGAAGACGTTAGAGTGCTTTATTCCTACAGCTAGAATATCAATAATTTCCTTCTTAGAATCTTCTGATTGCTTAATTGATTAATTGCCCACACATTTTCTTAAAGAAATACTGCATGATAGGCTTCTCCCTGATCAGAGTTATGCCTTTGCTTGATAGACTGAAAAATGTTGGAATTAAGGGAATAGTCCTTTCCTGGTTTAGATCTTACTTAACCAGTTGTTAGCAGTTTGTAAAAGGTGACAGCACTACACTAAGGTTAGTTTTGGCGTCCCACAGGGATCTGTTCTAGGGCCTCTGCTTTTGTCTTTATATATGCAAGTTCTGGGGGAAATTATTTGTAAAACAGTAGGGTGGTTTCCACTACTATGATAGCACATGGGTATATGTCTCAGCCAAACTCAGTGACAAATACAATCTTAATATTATTAAGGAATGTGTGGAGCACATCATATACTGTTGACAAACTTTCTCTCCTTTAAAGTTGACAAAACAGAAAAGCTCGTATTAAACCTACAAGTAGCCAAGGTCTCTTATCTAATAAACCTCGATGGTGTCCAAATTACACCCTGTTTAATGGTTAAAGATCTTTGTGTAACTATGGGTCCCTGTCCCTCATTTGAAGCTCATGTAAATAATATTTCTAGGACAGTGTTTTCACTCCAGTAGTTCCAAATGCAGCAGCCAGAGTTCTTACTATCTTAGCAACAATGCACTGGCTGCCAGTAAAATTTAAAATACTTTTAATGAAATATAAAGCACTGAATGGTCTTGCCCCATAGTACCTTATTGGACTCTTGGGCAACTATAAGCCAACATGTCTGTTTTGATCAAAAGGTACAGTTTTTTTGTTGGTATCTAGAATAAGGACATTTACCTCAAGGGACAGAACCTTTTCTATAAAACACCCAAGCTACAGAATAATCTTACTGGTAATGTTTGGAACTCTGACTGAAAACCTGTTTGTTTAGTCAGGCGTTTTGTTAAACTTCTCTCATCTGAGTAGAAGTGTAGATCTGGAGGATCATTGTTCCAGAATTCTGACAGCTATGTTCCAGCAACTGTTCCTGGATTGTTCCTGCGCCAGATGGGTTTCGGACACACTTACATGCATCAAACACAAACTAGGATTTTAGGAACCAGAATAGACTCTTGCTTTCTTGTTCTTATCATGTAGTGTCTGGTGTCGACCAGAAGAGGATGGGCTCCTCCTTTGGTTCCTCCTCATGCTCTAAGGGATGAGTAAAAGATACCATATAAATAAATAATGATTTGACTTGGATACACACACAAACATAGATCCACACACATAAACAAACATAACTTCTAAACAGTATTTGAAAAACAAATAAATAAATAATTTAAACTTGGATAAATCAGTCAAGTTCTAGTTCTGACTAGGCTGAAGTGAGTCTAGCAGTGCCTACAAAACAAGCCAGATAGACTAGTTTTCCTTCACAAATCTTTAGTAATGCACCACAATATAGGACACGTATTGTGTGCCCCCCCGCCAACACACACACACACACACACACACACACACACACACACACACAGTGCATGTTTGCTCTGGAGCCATGGTTAATGTAATTACCACTGTCACTGTGTCCTTGATAAGAGAGTAGAACTAGTGTAGTAACATGCCTTGAAAACACACACTATGAAAAAGGGAACATACAGGTTTAGGAGAGAAAACACAAGCATACATACACACACACACACACACGCACACACATACACACACATACACACACACACACACACACACATAAACTGGAGGAGTGAAGGGCAGCCGGTCTAATCTCTTCTTTGGCTCCACAAACATAGTTTGGGTGAGAAGCTCCAGAAACCTGAAGAACCCAGAGTACCTTAGAGCACCAGCTTTCCACTCTGCAATACGCACACACTCACACACATATACAAACATCATGCCAAAAAACAGGCAGTCCCTCCCTGTGACTCACTCCGGAAGGCCTTGTCTGATGACATCATCACGTGAAGTCCTGCTCTATCCCACAGCGCTGGCCAGAGAAGTGAGAACCATCAACTCCTGCCATGACGTTGACGTCACGGGCTGACGCGTGCTGTGCTCACGTACAGTACAGTTCATTCTCGGTGATTTAGAAAGCAGGACAGCTCTGCTCCTCTCGCTACATGAACACCTGGGGAGGTGTGGAAGCGCAAGTGTCTGTTGAACTCTATCATACTTACTGGCTGAGAGTGAACAACAAAGCATTTTTGTAAGTCTGAATAAGAGTGTCTCCTAAATGCTTTAAATGTAAATGTAAATATAAGAACCGCACAGCCTACACTAAAGAGGTAGAGTGGACAGAACAGGGCACGGGCAGCAAATTAGGGATGCAGAGGGGAAGAGAGGAACTATACAGGGAAGAGATGTGTTATCGAGGGGAGAGGGTTTATAGAAAGCTCACAGAGGGAACACAGTGAGTATAGAGGGGAATAGAGGGGTCATAGAGGAAACACAGTGAGTATAGAGGGGAATAGAGGGGTCATAGAAGACTGAACACAATGAAAGGATGGTCCTTATCATCCACTGCTTTCTTCTCCCACACTCACTGATACACGCATTAAATAGAGTGGGAGGAGAGACAGACAACTCTTATGCTCTCACCCAATAAAGGACGAAAATGATAATCGCAGAATAACAGAGCTGCTACATTGGTGCAATTCTATTTTCTTTTCTTTCTGAGTGTTTTAATGACTTTTTTTCATAATTTATAGTAGTCTTTACTAGAAAAGTAGTCTTTACTATGAATTCCTAATGCCTGTTCTGACTAGGTTTTGGTTGTGGGACTAACGGATGAGAACATTAAGAGCAGAAAAGCGTTCAGCATGTTAAGAAGGTTTAGTGGGGTATTGACACAGCTCACATTCCATTCCTAAACCAAACAAACAAGCCTCTACACACAATTAGAGCAGCTCTTGCAACAGGAACATTTTTGTTCACTGAGGCTTGGGGAAAGTAGACGTCATTTATGACTCCATTGTTACTCTGTGCTTTAGCCAGTCAACCTGACCTCCCAGCTCCCAGGATCCAGTCCCTAGTTCCCAGCTCCCAGGATCCAGTCCCTATTTCCCAGCTCCCAGGATCCAGTCCCTATTTCCCAGCTACCAGGATCCAGTCCCTAGTTCCCAGCTCCCAGGATCCAGTCCCTAGTCCCCAGCTCCAAGTATCCAGTTTCCAGTTCCAATCTCCCAGGATCTTCTCTTCATCTTATACTTATATTACAAAGAGTTTGTTCCTAATATGTTTTTGGGATCCTCCTGGAGCACCCAGTTGAAATGAGCAGTGAAACTCATAGAAGGAAAGATCTGTAAACACAGCTCACTTGAAGACAGGTAAATTACCCCAGCTCTGTGTGAAGGCACAGTTTGAGTGATAATCCAGAGTACACACACCTACCAAGATTCAGATTGCAGTTCCCAGATCTGAGGATCCAGCTTCCAAGATCCAGTATCCAAGGATTCAGCTCCAGGATCTGACTATCTCAGATGTAACAACATCAGCATTATGGGCAATTCAAGCATCACAACACTGCACATTTTCATGTACTGAAAATCAACAGCATAAATGACACAAAAGTCACAATTTCCAGTCAATGTCAGCATTTTTCAGAACTCACAAGAGCAAATACAAACATGCATGCACAAACGCACACAAACATACATGCTCTGCCATAGAGAACGGCTGAATCTCTCACAAAGAGATTGTTCCTGCCGTAATTATGGTTTTCTGGGCTCTTTCTGGAGCATCCAGTTCAGGGTAAGACCCAGCTCACCTGTCCACACAGCTCACCTGACAGACAGGTAATTATCCCAGCTCTGTGTGAAGGTACAGTTTGAGTGATAATCCTGAGTACACACTGGGAAAGTGGATGTGAAGGGTGGCTATTAACACGCCCAGCCGCAGGCAAGACTGATATCAGTTAGTTTGCTTTCAAACGTAAGCAGCACAGACTGGCTACTTGTGCCCTGGGGAGGATAAATGCACAGGATATGGTGGTTTCTGGCAGTGAAGACATAATCGGCATGTCTCCATTCACAGGGAGCTGAGGGGAACTAGTACACAGAGGGCAGGGCAGTGACAGCTAAAGCTCAGGCTGGATCAGAGCTCTAAACAGCAGCACTTTCTAAGTCTTACTCACTCACAAAGGCTGGTTTAAATGCAGCTGTCATCACTCTGGCCTCCAGGAGCAGATCAAAGAGGCACAACGTGTAGACACAATGTTCTGGAAAAAGGAAACAAATCATAAGCACTCAATTCAATAAAACGATACTCCCATTACTTCACTTTTTTGGGCTAAATGAGTTTTATCCATTTATTCAACAGTCATTATTCATCTCAGTGGTAAATTTGCTCCAATTTAGCACTTAAAAACATGCCGATTATTCCTTTCCTTAACCCCTATAAAACCCCTATTGTGTATTTCTCACACACACACACACACACACACACACACACAAAGACTGCCTGAAAGACACAGAGTGAGCTGAATGACGATTGTAATTACCTTGAGCTATATGTCTGATCGCCTTCATTTCATCAGAGACATGAGAGAGAGAAAGGAGTTCTCTTTCACTAATCACAGACCTCCTTGGCGTTCAGACTGATGTGTGTGTGTGTGTGTGTGTGTGTGTGTGTGGGCGTGTTGTGGGTTGCAGCATTATCTGTTCTTTTCATC
>JAOYMR010000027.1:9277266-9289466 GCA_025802075.1 Tenebrosternarchus preto
CCCCCCCCCCCCCCCCCCCCCCCCCCCCCCCCCCCCCCCCCCCGGCCCGCCCCCCCCCCCCCCCCGGGCCGTACTCCCCACCTCAAGATGGGATGAGTAATCGATAAGATCAACAATGTCAGCTTGCTAGAACTGATCACAGACACAATGAGAAACTCATTTTATTCAGGAGATTGTGCTGTATCCAGCATCCAGTATCTAGTGATATGAAACATGCACACACACACACACACGCACACACACATACAAAGACACACACATTCATTGTGACAATGCAAAGGTGTGAGATAAGAAAGCCGTCAGACTCTGTGTGAACGGAAAGATAGAGAGCTATTCCTGCATGTTCCCACAGCTGACACAAGCACACACACACACACACACACACACACACACAGTTGGGAATGCTATAAACTTACAACAGGGCAGGTGACAAGTGCGTGTGCTGTCATTTAGAGTGAAACTGTCATGCTCAGTATATGCACACCACACACACACACACACACACACACACACACTCACACACACACACATAAAACATAAACATAAATAAACACACAGTACATAGACACCCACTGAGTACACATAGAGGAGCCTGTAGTGGATTAACACGTATCACATTAATCCTTTAACACACTAAACTGAGGTGCTGATGGTCTTTCCCAGTTACCCATTTTGATCACTTGAATGCAAAAATGTCTATACAGCCTATAACACAGTCGACACAAGTGTGTGGTATGTGTCTGTGTGTGTGTGAGAGGGGGGAATTTTGTGTTATGTTCTGTGTTAGACAACATTTTAATTAGACCTTAATATATAACGACCAAGGAACTATATACCCACGTTTCTTACAATCACGTGGCAGTTACTGAAGAACTACTACAACTATGCTTGTTTGCTGGTATCTACGTGCAGCTCTTTCTTCCTTTTGAGCTACTGCCAGATTGTGAACAAATTCAGACTGACGTGTTTTGTCTGCTGTTGAAGCCTCTGAGGGGGAGAGCAGAGGAGCGTGCACAGCGGGAATGAGTTAAGTGACGTTTCGCTCCTCGGCCGCGCTCTCCGTGCGCCAGCTGTGCAGGGTCTTCTCTCATTCAGACCGCTGCCCCCGCGGACAGCGGCCGCCTGTAAACAAAACATTGTCACCCGTCAGAGTCGCGTCGGCTTGCCTGGGGCGGGGGCGGGGTTCGTCCAGCGGCCCGCGCCGATGCTTCGCTGACAGATCCTCCTTTTGTCCATCACTCAGAGCACCACATGGCTACCAGGCCGCCCCACACGGCTGGAGCGCCGGCGGAAAGAGAAGGAGCCTGAGAGAGCCCTCCCCCCAGCTCATTCTAATCCAATTACGGACCTCCAAATTTGATTGGAGTTCTGAGAGTGTGCCATCAGCTGTCTGTCATTAGTGAGTGGTGAATGGGGTCTGCTACCCCTCCCCCCACACACAGGAACAGGGGCACTGGGCCACAACGAGACAGTCGCACCAATTACACAGGAGCTGTTTGATAAATGTGGAGAAAAGGTGAACATTTTGTGCAAAGTATAAAAGTGTGAAAATCGTGACATGTGGAATGACTGTGCTGTAAATCATGAAAAAGAAATTACTGGCATTAAAACATTTAAAAATATTAAGACATCGTGTCAATTTATACCACTGAAAACTGAAAAACAAAGAATTCAGAATTCAGCAGTACTGGAAGGACGTTGTTACACACAATAGCCAGGACTTGGCTTTGTTCTCGAGGTCAGATAGATGAATTAAAGGTGAATTCTTGCGTTGGCTGGTATAGGGGTGACAGTAATTTACGTTCTAGACATTATGTTAACCAGATTCCCTTTGTGTGTGTGTGTGTGTGTGAGTGACAAGGCAGGTCCGTTTCTTTGCATCACCGTGTAATTACAGTGCAAGAGTGCCATTAGTCTAACGGCGGTTAGGGAGCTGTCCACGAGCCCTTAGGAGACAGCTAATGGATGTAGTTACAATAGCTACTAAGTAACTAAATTGACCAGGAGATCCATAATACAAAGAGAAGGAGAGTGAGTGAGTAAGAGAGAGAGAGAGAGAGAGAAAGTAAAAAACTAGTAAAAAAGTCAAAATTGTCAGAAGCGCAGAGATCAGAGATGAAACAGGATATACACAATGGAAATGTTAAAAAAACAGTTTTGGGATCAGAAGACGACAGTAAGAGAACAATAAGAGTAATATATTTGTCTATAAGCACGTGGTTATTACCTATCATAGTTATTTACAACACGCACGTCCGAGAGTAAATTATGAGTCTGAGTCCACCAGTGGTGCTTAAGGGGTTCGTTAAGGAATACCCCCCCTAAAAAACCTCCTCGTTAAGGAATACCCCCCCTAAAAACACTCTCACACTAACAGCAAACGATTGCATGATCTCATTTTGCTAATGTTTGTTCTAAGTAACTCTAATTTATTTCTAGTGACATTAGCTTTGCTGAGTAAAGTATTGCTTTAATGAGAGCCACAAAACCGTGGCACAAACTCTTTGTGTTTGCAAGACCCCAACGGAGGACGCTGAATGCGTACGAGAGAGAGACGAGGGCTGCCGTTAGCAAAAATAAGATAAAATAAGATAAAAATAAGATAGGAAAAAGATAAAAATAAGATAGGAAAAAGGCCGAGTGACGAAGGGGAGTGTTTGTGGTGGGTGGGGGAGCTGGTGAGGTCCCTCTCAGTGCCGGACAGACGCCAAGGCTATCTAGGCTCTAACAGTATCTACACAGAGAAGATCAGTGCGCTATCCGCTTAGGAACTCACCAGACATGCTCGAGCTCTTATCTTTTATTGGCTGGCTCCCCGCACACTTATCTTTTATTGGCTGGCTCCCCGCGCACTTATCTTTTATTGGCTGACTGGTCCTGAGGAGAGGCCGTAAGCCAGGCCACAGCCGGCCTGGCTGCCCCAAGCCAGATAACTCTGTCGCCCCAGTCTGGGAAAACATTTCCATTCCGTCTCCTTGCGTTCCCGTCCCCTTGTTCTTTGGCGGCCAGGACCAGCGACGTCCCCAGACGTGGGGGGGGTTGTTGGGGGGGGGGGGTCAAGAGCGCCGCTGGAATCAGCCGCACGGATGCCTACGCCAGCAGCTGGGTTAGCGTTTGATCTGACGGCCAAGTGTCGGCAGGATCTTCAGGGCTGCGAGCTTCTCCTCACGTCAAACTGTCACGGAAAACGTCACGGAAACAGAGGAGCAGGAAAAAAGCAGAGACGTACAAGATTGAGTCAGGATTTAGTGGTGCGCCCTCAGACATGCCGTCGCCTGTACGGAGAAGTGAAGCAGGAGACCTGAGCAAATTAGCTGCTGTGTCTGTCCATGGGCCAGAAATAACTGTTGGTAAGGGAAGGGTCTCATTGACACGCAGACATGCACGCAGAACGAGCTGAGGGGAGAAAGCAGACAAAAGGGCATGGCCAGTCAGTCAGTGACCCAGGGAGACGCAGCCCCAGCCAACCAGGAGCCAGCAGTAATCCCCTGCTCTCATCACGAATTCGAGCATGGGACAACTCTGCTCCAGGGGCCACGAAGTGGGTGAAACTCTCTCTCCTATCTCTCTCTCTCCCTCTCTCTCTCTCTCTTTCACACACACACACACACACAGTCTCTCTCTTTCACTCTTTCACCCTTTCTCTCTCTATCTCTTTCTCCTTTTCTCAAGTCTCTGACATATGACAGACACTCTCAGAGCACTGAAGAACTGTTCAGCACGAGCCCTGGGACTCCCACTCACCCCACAGCATAAACAAAACGTCCCAAGGACAAACCACCCAACAGCCCGCTGCAGAGGGGATCACTAATCACTTACCACACAGAGGCTGCACAGTAGTCATATTTGTCATCACCAGTTTCTGTGCCATAAACTCACGCGAACTAGCCTGTGAAAAGTTTCCTTTAGTATCTTTCTCTTAACACTCATATGACACCTTATTCGAAACACTGTACAGCTGGTGTCCAGTGTCAACTAGTCTTACAGTGTACAGTTTGTATTAACCACTCTCAGGGGCAGCTCTTCAATGGTCAGTATCACTTTTGCCTGGACTTTGTTGGGATACAGATCACCCCTAGCATCCTATTGATATATTACAGGGTTTTTTTGTTTGTTTACACACATTTTCTGAAAGCATGCCTCGTACTCTCAGAACTCTACATACAAATAAAAACACACACACACACAAGCTCTCCTGCAAAATGAAACTTTACATTCAAAACACTGTATCCTCAAGATTGTAGCTTGTTTTCAGATGACACACACAAACCATCGTATGAGTAGACATTTATAAAAACCAGTTGAACACTAATGTGCTCAATGTAAAACACTATAATGACATTCATCATAATGTCTTAGGTCTTTGTTTTGTTCAGTGTTAGTACAGACAGTACATACATAAGTGTGTTGTAAAATATTTTAGAATATTGTTTTTATACTCAGAACATACAAATATACAGTAAGAAATATATTTTACTTTTCCACACAAAAACAATGTTCACCACAACACAAGGTCACCAACACAAAGGTCTACATACAAAACAACTGAAGAATCTACAGTTACAATTACAGTTAAAAAAATCCATGCTGCATCTTCTCTTCTGTTTCTGGCCACAGCACTTCATCCACATCTTTACAAGCAATGTTTTCCATTGCCAAGCAGCAGGCATAGTGAATCCATGAAAAGCATCAACTGCTATATCTCCACGTGCGTCTTCAATAGCTTGGAGAAGGGGTATACACGTTTGTGAATTGTGTTCATACACTTCTCCAAGCACAAAAAAATTCCTCAGTAGGATTGAGGAATGTGGAATATGGAGGGAGATAAACAACTGAAAATCGTGGGTGGGCTATGAAGCAGTTATGAACTAGGCTATGAACCAGTTACGAACTAGGCTATGAACCAGTTACGAACTAGAGCAGCTCGGTGTCCCAAATGACAATGTCCCCGAGCTGCTCTGGGTCATCTATCTGGTGGAATGAGTGTGTTGTGTTAGGTGCCCAGGAATGTGATCATCCAAGCATCCACGGCAGTGAATTTTTTTGAATTTTGTGAATTTGAATACAACTTCATTAAAGAAGATGAACTGGTGCTCCGCTGCAGCCACCAAAACACACATGACGATATCAGAAATAGACGTGGAGAGGTCACTACTGTGAAGCACAATCATTATAATTACAATACTAAAATACGTATCATTTACTGTATACAGTGTTGAGAGGATGCATCAGCTGTGTGATTGTATAGGACTTACTTGCACATTGTAATATTGCAATTCTTTGATTCTTTCTGAATTACATTCAAATGGCCCCCTGTACACGTGCTTCATTCTCAGATTATTTATGCGCAAGATGCGGTCCAGCATTGATAAGCTTAACCCTATCAATATTACAATATCAACATTACCCTATCAATATTACAATATCAATATTACCCTATCAATATTACAATATCAATATTACCCTATCAATATCACCCTATCAATATCACCCTATCAATACTACAATATCAATATTACAATACTATAAAATACTGTAAATACTGAGTAGAAATGCAAAATAGGAATACACTTCCCAAATACATGAAACATTATTTTTACAGTCCTACAGAGCAGTCCACAGGCAATTCTGTATTACTGTACTCACTGAGTACTGTATTGATATGTAGTACTGCAGTTTTCTAGTGAGAGCATTTCTTACCTATAGTCTGATTTTGGTGTACCTGCTCAAATTTAGCTGTACTCTTTGTCCATCCTACCTCACTGTTAGATCATTGTTGACCACATGGTCAACCAAAGTGGCTCAGATCTCATCAGAGATTACGGTTCTTGGCCTTCCTCGTCCTCGTCTTCCTCAAAGAGATCAGCTGTTTCCCTTTCATGCTAAAGCTCTGATTGATCATTGTAATACTGTGTGGCAGGTGTTTACCCGTGTGATGAGTCAGTGTGCAGAGTATAACTTTAGAATTTTTAATATTTTGAATAATGTGTTCTTTGTGAAAACAAGAGATTTTCTTCATGGAAATTGTGCCAAATGCAGAAAATTGTTTTAGAACTGCAATTTGAACAGTAATTAAAGCAGGAATTGGGCTTTCGCAGACACTTTTCTGAACTCAAAACTGAAACTCACAAAACTACTTCCACATCATCTAGTCACTTGTGCACATCATTAATGCATTTTCTCATTCTTGTAAATAAATGGCAAATGCTTTGGCATGTTTGTGCAAACGAGGACGTACAACTGTCTGCTGGTTCTTATACTTGTTTATGTGATACTGACCAAAATGTATTATACTTGTATGTATTAATGTATTAAATGTATTATACTTGTATGTATTAATGTATTAAATGTATTATACTTGTATGTATTAATGTATTAAATGTATTGCATGTATTAATGTATTAAATGTATTATACTTGTTCTGTGTTGAGTCTTGTTGTTCTGTGTTACCCACCAAAACATTTAGACATGAACTCATTACACAGGACATTACATTCAAAGGTGTTGAACCAGTTGTAATAATTTGTCAAGCATATTTTATACATCTATTAGATATTTTATAAATGTCTGCTGAATGCAGGAATTGTTCATCCCAGTGGAATCTTGACAAGGGGAGTGTGTGTATGAAGGGGAGAGTGTGTGTGCAGGAGAGTGTGTGTATGAAGGGGAGAGTGTGTGTGCAGGAGAGTGTGTGTATGAAGGGGAGAGTATGTGTGCAGGAGAGTGTGTGTATGAAGGGGAGAGTATGTGTGCAGGAGAGTGTGTGTATGAAGGGGAGAGTGTGTGTGCAGGAGAGTGTGTGTATGAAAGGGAAAGTGTGTGGGTGCAGGAGAGTGTGTATGAAGGGGAGAGTGTGTGTGCAGGAGAGTGTGTATGAAAGGGAAAGTGTGTGGGTGCAGGAGAGTGTGTATGAAGGGGAGAGTGTGTGGGTGCAGGAGAGTATGTGTGTGCAGGAGAGTGTGTGTGTACAGGAGAGTATGTGTGTGCAGGAGAGTGTGTGTGTAGAGGAGAGTGTTCTACAACAATCTGGTCTTTCTTTTCTGTACTGGAATGACAAGCTCTGTCAACAAATTATAATACAAACAGCAAAAGCATAACAATCTTGTATCTTAATCTTGTCCAGTCTCTTGTCCGATCTCCTATGTACAATAATGTTTAGCTGTACTACTGAAATTGACATGTGCCACACAGAAAAATGCCTTGTGGTTTTTTCAATCAGAGTCATCAAAACCTTACAGAGTACACATTTATACTGACAGCAGGGCAAAGATTTGTGGTTACTTTGGTTTGTAAATGGTGATGCAAGAGCTTGTCATTATGACATCCAGTGACATAATTATTTACTTCTGAGACGTAACTAATGATTTTTGAGGCAATTACAGGCTTTGTAGGTAATCCATTCTACATTATTGGTTGAGTGTATTGCTTTGAGAAATACACTCATTGTTTTGCGAATATTAATGATGATTCAAGAAACTAAAGCTACTGAGAAAAGCTGTTATACCTGACACTGTAATACCAGACACTGCAAAGACAGAATTTCCCTCATAATCTGAAATAATATGGACAGCTGGGACAGATCATTTCAAATGATATGCATATTTACAGGCTGGAATAAATTAATTATTTGGAAAGCTACTATATCAGTTAATGACAGTTACGGGGGGAGCTCAATTCTGGCTACATGAAGCCAAGATGAATTAATTAAATGGAATATTAAGATAAGGTAATCAGATTGTCTCCAACATAAAGATTAACGGTAGCTAATAACTTGTGTGACCACTCCTTCCGCAGAGTGATCTTCCCTGCAGATGTTCTTAATGCTGAGATATGCCCAGGCCCCAAACTCCTCGCACTGACCCAGAGGGGTTTTGGTTCAAGTAAATGTGCGCCTGTGCCACAGGCCATGGAAACACAGGACAGCCTTTTAGTTTCCATCACAAAGGAGAAGCCTTGCACTACACGTGGATCACTGCCATCAACACACACACACCATAACACACCCCTGGGTGTAGCACACGCTACCCGTGACACACATTAAAGCAAATCAAAACATATAATGCATATAAGAAAAGTACATGAAACACAGAGTAGCTCAAACTTTTTGAATTAGCATTTTGAAGTAAACGTTTTTGAAATAACTTGATGGCTGATTTTATTTTTCAAAGTAAAGTAGCTTTTACAGTAACTGTTTTTTGTATTATGGTATAAAGTAGTATGTATTTTTTTACAAATGAATGAAGAAACACTTTATTGTCATTGTACGTAGTGCAACAAAATTCTGGGCAGTGCTCAGACCAGATGGGGTCAAAGGAGAGTGGAGCCTATTCAAGAACGTCCACTACTGAGACAGACGAATCCGTGGATGCATGGCTCAATTTATCTTCAGTGCTCACTGAATGTAAACATTTGAATGCACGTTGTTCAAGACAGAAATCAGAATGTGCTCCACTTCCAAGATGCGTTCAATGAGCAGCATTGCTTGATGTTAATGCTAAATATTTCTTTTAGCTATAGCTAACTAATCAGTCATTTTAACAATTCGCTACTCTGCTAACTCCTGTATTCATATGCAACATTTAATTTGTTCCCCTGCTCTGCAGCGCGGTGTGTGTCATCAAGCGCACCAGCCATGTGTACATGCGCATGTGTGTGTGTGTGTGTTTGTGTGTGCACCAAGACGGTGACAGTCTCACTGGATCTGTGCCTACTGCTAAGAGCTGGCTAATTACAGACACTGGGGAGATTACAGATCAGATCAGACAGTCACACATGTGGGGAGATAACAGATGAGATCAGACAACCACACACATGGGGAGATATCAGATGAGATCAGACAATAAAACATGTGGGTAGATAACAGATGAGATCAGACAACCACACACTTGTGGAGATAACAGATGAGATCAGACAACCACACACTCGTGGAGATAACAGGTGAGATCAGACAACCACACACTTGTGGAGATAACAGATGAGATCAGACAACCACACACTTGGGGAGATCACAGATGAGATCAGACAACCACACGCTTGAGGAGATAACAGATGAGATCAGACAATCATACACTTGTGGAGATAACAGATGAGATCAGACAACCACACACTCGTGGAGATAACAGATGAGATCAGATAACCACACATGGGACCACTGTAGTAAGGAGACCAGCAGTCCCTATTCACACACCAGCCCACTTAGGGAGCACAGCTGACATGATTTAATTTAGTTTATGGGTTTGTACTTGTCCATCCACAGTGACAAAGCAATCCATGTAGGAAAGCAAAGCTGGACAGTGTAGGTAAAAAGCAGTAGCAGTGAGAGCCGTCTGAGAGGAGAGAACAGTACGATTATTTTTAGTATAAGAAAGAATAATGTAGGTGTGTTTTTTAAAGGCTCACTGCCAGTAAACGGGAGGCGAAGAGCGGGAAGAGGAGGGGCCACTGGCAATGGTCATCAACATGCTTGGGGGCCAAACATAAATCTGCTGAATTAACTTTATGAACTTCACATGACAGTGGCTGCTATGGTAACTGATCCCACTGAGTTGTGCCCTTAACTCCGCCCACTGCATTCCATATCCACCTCTGGCCCTGCCCAGTCTTCATATTCATGTGGCCTCATTGTTTCTGACAGTCCTTAAATAACACTCAGCAGGGCACCAACTCATTACTGCCTCCTACAGGCAGGAGCACTGCACAGCTATATATTTTACACTACAGTCAATTCACCGAGAATGACAAACATAGAGTAGACATGATGGTGTGAGCAGATGGAGACAGATATGTGGCTGCTGGGTGAGAAGGGATGTCCAAGAGCTAAAATATCAATCTGAGATTGTGTTTGAACTCTAGGATAACAGTCTGGACTCAAGTCTAGAAGTGTGGACCCCAGGTTGAGAGTGTGGACTATATGTTGGGAATGTGGACTCCAGGCATGGAGTGTGAGCGTGTGGTGAAGGAAAGTTTCCTGCTATCAGCACTGCTGTTTCCCTCTCCAGCCTGCCTGGCTCCCCTGTTATCAGACAGTGCTCCCTCCCAGCGAGCCCTATCACAGTCTGCTCCAGCTTGCCCCTACCCAACACAATTCCATACCCAGCACCCTCTCCCTCCGCCTCACTCTCCACTTTTCTTCCCATCATCAATTCTTCTCTCCTTCCTCTCCTTTTCCTTGTCTTCCTCTCATTCATTGATAAAGTTTCTCTCTCTCACTGTTTGTGAAACTAGACTGCAGCTCACACACACCACACTATCAGAGCATGAGGCAGTAGGGTGGCCCTGTTCATTGTCCAATAGCATATGCGCAAACAACAACGGTAACAGTGCAGATTTGAACAGACGCTTGCATGCCACTTCAAAGGCCAGCACTTGGCAGTGAGAAGTACTGCTTCATGTTCAGAGCAGTAGTTTGTACACAGCATTGACTGTGTTGTACAACAGATATTAGTGTAACAAGAGGCTGATATGAAGGTTACATATGTTACTGTAACGAAAAGTGATGCCATTGTATCACATAATTGTAAAGGAAGCCCAGTGCCATGGTAACCCATCTTCTTGTGATGATGGGTAATCTTTCTTGTGTTTTACACATATGCATTTAGATTTTAGGGGAGTTGTGAGGTGCCTTAGACTTGACTTAGTTAATTTCACCCTAAGATAACACTTTGTACATGTGCACACATACATGTACACACACACACACACACACACACACACACACACACTGACCACCCACAGTATGTCCCAGAATGACATCCAGCTCAGCCGACGAGATCAACCTTTGTATTGTGTGTTTCATTTTCCTGTGTTGTGTCACTTGGCAAGTGTGTGAGAGCAACCACTGCTTGTGATTAGCTGTTGTCCCCGCTGCCTCTGTGTAAAGGGAGCTTGTCCAGACAGAGAGAAGGACCTGTGAATAAAGTGTCCATTGTATGCTTTATTATGGTGTATGATGAAAGTTTGGACTCAGTGGTTCATCAGACAAATAGAAAGTTTTGTGGAGGTACTCAGAAAAAAAGCAACATTATGTTGAGATACTATCACTGTGACACACAATCTAATATATTACATGTGGTCAAAATAGGTCTTCATGGACCTATTCAGGAGAAAAGTGAATCCATTCACACCCTTTGCTTTCTTCTTCGATGTTCTGCTATGTGAGACGGCGCTGGCGTGTCTGTCTGTCTGTGCGTCTGGACCACTGTGAAACGTGTCGTCGTTCGACCCGCAGGGTTCAGATAGGCCTGTCTCCTGGGTCAGCCTGGAACCCACCTTATCAGCCATGATGGCTCCAGGCAGGAGGGGGGAGAGGCTCCCTGTCTCTGCCCCAGACCTCACGCCACATCCCAAAAATACTGATAACACCAGTGACAGAGGAGAGAGTGAGAAAATGACTTTTAAATTCTCCCACTATGTTCTCTTGTCCAAAACGTATTATTTTATGATACAGGTCTAGCAAACAGCAACAGATTTTTGATGTATGTAACCTTGAGAAAACAGGAGGCCGAATCAATGGAAATAACGTTCAGTGACTCAGAAAGCTACGTTGATGAAGACAAGAAAGCTACGCCCACAAGAGGAGAAGCCTTATCCATCCAGCTTCCTAAATACGGGAACTTCAGCTTACTGATATGAGGCTAAATATATTAACCATACTATTAAGGATGGTTCCCGTATTCTGCTGTTTATACAAAACTTGTGTGTGTGTGTGTGTGTGTGTGTTTGTATCATGCTTCAGGCCATCTACCAAGATCATTGTGGCATGCTGCTTAAAGAAACAGCATCGCACAATGCATTTCCTGTCCAGACTGCACAGAAAAGAGTGGGTTTATTAGCCAATAACATTGCAGCACTGCAGAATGTCACCGGGCGCTGTCAGGTCTCATCTCATTACCTCGCTGGATAAGAAATGCTCTGTGATATGGAGGGGGCTGTCCATCACTCTCTGTGGGCTCTGACAAGCTGGGAGGGGCGTGGAGAAGATTCTGGGGCTCCAGGCGGCTGCTTCCTGCAGTGATCTGTGAAGGCCAAGCCATTAGAGCATCCAGCCGCCAACTGTCTGCCTCAGATCTGCCGACGCTGTCCCACACACTGGGGCGCCTGCAGACTACATGCACAACCATGGCATGTTTCTCTCTCTCTCTCTCTCTCTCTCTCTCTCTCTCTCTCTCTCACACACACACACACACACACACACACACACA
>JAOYMR010000027.1:9294051-9309083 GCA_025802075.1 Tenebrosternarchus preto
GTTGAATTAGGGATAGAGTGTGTTTATAAAGGGACAGAGTGTGTTTAGTTAGGGAGATACACATCACACCCCATATCAAACTGCATTTATTGTAATTAGTAGTGGCAGTATACTACAATTATGAAATTTGCCTATAATTACATAACACCAACAAAATATTTCAATAGACTAAAATGGAAGAGTTGGAAAACATTGTAGACCATGAGGTAGGAAAGAGCTTCTCTATTGACTAAGTACTGCTGTCATAAGGTCATTAGACTCTGGACCAGAAACTGAAGTGCTCATGGGTAAAGCTACAGGGAATATGAAGTGGAATACAAGTGTATGTGAAAAATGTGTCCATTTCTGTTTATAGGATTAGTTATTATCTGCCACATTTAATATTTAATTATCTTAATAAGTCTGTGTAAATTTGGATTATAAAACTAAAATCAAATCAACAGCTCTGTCATGTAAATGGTTCTCAGTTTACACATGAGTGAAAATCTGTCAAAGTTTGTCCTCAGCTCTGAGCCAGAGGTCAAAATAATGAAAGAACAAGAGGTGGCACAGCATTTAGTGAAAAAAGTCTATACTCTCCAGACTCATATGTGATCACTGGTGAAGATCCACCAGAGAGACAGAGTGAAAGACAGAGAGGGAGGCCCATGAGGCAGTTAAAGTGCCCTTCAAAGGCATGTTCCTCCATAACTGCCCCATGGTTTCTATCAGAGGGTGTTTTCTGCTCTCTCTTAAGCTTTTAGCACTGTAACCTTGTTGCTAAAACCTTTGGCTTTTGTCATGCAATGCTGCAAAGAGGTTTTCAGCATCGCAGAGATGCGCTTCTCCTCCACCCGTCACACCCTGCTCCCATGGGCCAAGATGCACCTATTCCTCCTGTTCCGCTCAACCACATCAATTCGGCTCTTAACCACTGGTCCTTCTATTATTCATGGGCATGGCAAAGTCAAACATTCCCATTTAGAGATTTTACACTTGTTTGAACAGGAGAATGTCTGATAGACATGTAGGGACACACACACGGGCATTGGGAGGAATGGAAGGCAAGTGTGTCGTGTTCTTTAACTCCTGTGCCCCAACAAATGCCAGACGAAGCAAAAACGAAAGAGAGAGAAAGAGAGACACACACAGACAGAGAGACAGACAGACACGCAGACATGGATTTGCAAGACAATGGGTGAGATGGTTTCACAGGTTGGCACTTGGTTCAGGGAGTTGCACTATGACCTATAGGACCAAAATGAGTATAATGATGCCCATGCCAAGGTTATTATCTCACTCTGCCTCTTCACTCTGTCCCACACCAAACACGCACACACACACACACACACACACACACACCCACACAGAATAAATAACACTTCTAAAACAACTCTAAAGTCATTAATGCAAGTTTGAGGCTTAATGACACAACGAAGAGGCTGACAGTTTAACATCAGGGCATTAGAGAGGAGGAAGGTCAAAGGTCACCAGTCAGCAGCAGCCCAAAGCAAGCCTCATCTATCACAGTTAACAGCGCCCTGCACCCTGTGTTAAGCAGAGCATAAGCTTCACTCCAACACATTCTCACTCACTCACTGAAGACTAATGACCTTTAGTCACTCTCTGTCTCTCTCTCTCTCTCTTCCTGTCTGTCTGTCTGTCTGTCTCTTGCAGTGCTCTGTCTCCTGGTTTAGACCTCCATGTCAGCTGTGTGCCCGGATTGTGTGAAAATTGGACAACCTGGTTAGGTTTAAGCCCTTAATGAGCTTAACCTGAGGGACTGGGACACGCCCAACACCTCTCCACACGTTTCCAAACACTGTGTAACGCCCACACCAGGCCTGTCCTAACCCCCGCCCAACAACTTCCAAATATTTTCAACATCTCCGACACTCCCTCTCACCTTCCAGTACCCTTCAACACACCTCACAAGACTCCACAACTGCCCTTGATCCTTTCCTACCACAGTCATTTGCACTCATTTCCCTGGAGCCCCCACCCCTGGCCCCACTCCCAGCTCCACCCCCGACCTCACCCCACCCCCACCCCCAACCAAGCAGATTGCCCAGGTCAGTGGTGTGGAGGGTTCATGGTGTGGTGTGTTTTGGGGGTGAGTGGGTAGTGGTTTTGAACTTAACCTCACTGCACCTCCAGATGAATGTGTTAATTAGCACCAGGGATCAGCATCAAAAGGATGGGCGCAGCATGCAGCTTGTCTAATTAGTCATATGAGTGGAGGTTACAGCAGCTCCTGCCGGGTGGGTGCTATGCTGCGTTCCGCACGCTGCTCAGGGGGCGGGCAGACTGCTCCCCTGGGCACCCTCCTACTCCTCCCCCTCCTCCTCTTCCTCGAGGATCGGCAGCGGGAGGAAGGGTGCCCTGCTCGTCTCACTCCTCTCTGCTGTGTTCTGGGTCATCTGATGTAACATGTGGCTACTGCTCTGCTGTGCACCACTTTCTCAAGGTCATGTTTTTTGGAAATGACACTTTACATTTGAGCTTTGCCTGGTTAGAATGAGCTTCGTTCTATATTTGTCTCTGTATCTAAGGCAGGATTAGGGGGTTGATATTTTGCCTGCCAAAGCATATGTTTTACATTAACAGAAAACACAAGATTAACAGAAAATACAAACTGTTAAGATTAATTTCAAATGTAAATGTCTGTTATTGCTTTGGGTTAGATGAGCACCTTGGTTTTATGAAGCAACCTCTGGACCAAAGAGAAGATCATCTGGTTCAAGGTGACATCTACACATGGTCTGTCTTCTTATCAAAGAGAGCAAGAAAAACCTCAGACAAAAAGGCTGTAATCGGAGCGTAAACACTGGGAGAAACAAAGAGAAAGAGGTGCTTTAACTACAGTTCTGCTGTGTATAGTTCATGTTCAGTGTCCCACAGCCATGTACCTTCAGCTCACTGTGGAGAAGGAGAGCATGTCCTCTGGCCAGGCATGTCCTTGCTGATGATCTCTCACAGGCTGGATATGTGAACGTTAACACTTACCTGCACTACTGTTCACAGGCACACATATAAGGGCTAAAAGCCGAGTGTTTCTTTTGAGCTTTTTTTGTAGAAATGTTTACAATTAGTAAAAATAAATAACAAAAACAACAAACTTGAATTTGGCCATAACAATTTGATAATCTCTGTGTAAAACCTTAGAAACTGCTAGACTTTATTGTACTGTGTAAATAAACAGGTGTTAGTTATAATAGTGTTCTATTATGTTAGAGTTCTCAAAAAGAAAACACGATTTAACCAACAAATTTATCGATTTTTCAAGCGATCACACAGATTAAATGGAAAATGACAAACTTGTGCTATTCTCTCATTACACACTTACATATTTATTATTTATTTGCCACACTATATATATATTCAGTTATTTTGGACTTTGCGATTGCCTAAATACGTAAAGGTAGTGAAACAAACGATGAAATGACGCGCACAGGTCTGAGTCGCCTGGTATCCTACACACACATACTGAAGGTGCTTATAATCCGATATAGAAGGCGAGGCTAAAGTAAAAGATACTGCATCTTATTGGGTGTTATTACAGAAAATAAAATTGTAACTAGAATCTTATATACACTGTTGGATCATCAAAGAAAAGGGTGTGCGAGACATGATGACGTAGGAAAATTATTTTACCTGCAGTATATGCACTGAATTCACATAAGGAGATACGGGCCATCTGACGTGAATTCGCAAAACTGTTAGCCAAAACTGTTAATGCATATATATTTCCACAGTTTTTCGTTGCGTCTAAGAATAGTTTCTACAGTCCAACAGACATGTCAAATATATTCATTTTTGTGTGCTACTGACAGACACCCCTTCCTCACGTACGTCTCTTTAGTGCCATTTCCAAAATGCTCGTGTGATCACCTTGTTCAGGTAGACTGAGTTTCGGAGACTCGTGTCCTTAAGAGCCTCCTATTGCCCGCCGCATCACCAGGCCCCAAAGTGTGAATAATATTCAGTATGGAGTTACGCTAAGTGGGGAAGCTTTTAGCAAATTATCCACTGGCAATTGCAAGAAATCTAATTTGGTCACCCAGGTCTCCGATAATATATCTACAGCATTGGATTTGCATTTCGGTGTCGCCTAATGGGTTTAAAACGTTGTGGCCCTCCAGCTCTTGTGTTTGCGTCCATCTCACCAGAGAGTGACATTGACCACAGGAGGTGAAAAATACAGCAGTCAGCGTTTTATTGATATTTAAACATGGCCACGTGTGCCAGCAGAGCGAGACAGTGTTGATGCGTAAGCAGGTTGAAGATACCTTTTGTGATCAGTAGTACAGGACATGGATATGGATGTTGGATAACATCAAAATGGTTAATGCTAACATCAAAACAAGCAGCACTATTTAATTTAAAACCAAATCTTAACGTCGTGGGGTTTTTTTGTTTGTTTTTTTGAGGGGGAGGGGAGGGGGGGTTATTGTGCTGTTTTGATGTTTTTCTGTCCTAAATGAGTTGTACAAAATAGAACTATAGCTGACGACATTAGTTTCCATTCGTTCAACCGAAGAGAGTTCGGTTGAGTTGTTAGATTACCTGCTTAAAAGGAGAACAAGAAGAATCACCGACAAAATCGTATATTAGTCTAAAATATCTCTATTAGTATAAAGGTATATTATTATTATTATTATTATTATTATTATTATTATTATTATTATTATTATTATTATTATATATTTTTTTTATTAGCAGCAGCAGCAGATGGGGTTAGGTTTAGCCTAACCCAGCAGCAGTAGCCTATTGATGATAGCTAACAACTAAATTAAAACTAATAAATGGCTTTATTAGGCTATTATTATTGTTGTTTTGTTGTTGTTGGTGGTGCTGCTGTTGTTGTTGTTGTTGTTGTTATAGTAGGAGTAGTAGTAATTGTAGTAGAAGCGATCGTAGTATCTTTTAGGGGCTAACCATAAACCTGTAAGGAAACATGACCATATTCACTGCCATCTGCAGACAATATGTTTTTTTCTTTGATTCTTTTTCCTTTCACATGACTATGCATTTCTAGATAAGCGTAGCTGAGGGTTCTCACACAATAGTGAACGCGTCTAATTTGAAACAAATTTCTTACCTGATAACCTAAACATGGAAGTTTAGACGGACAAGGTAGTTTTCAGCAGCTCAGTAAATCTGGACCGCAAATGTGTTATTATGACGTTATTTCAGAACAAAAGCTTAAAAATATAAAATCGCCCGCTTTATGGAGTTAAACTCTGCAGTGCCCGCACAAATCCAGTTGGGTTCAAATAAGACCTCAGACTAGGCTCCCTGGGATTCTACCGCATAGCTTTTCATGTACAATAAAAAGAACTGAAAAAGAAAAATAATTTACATAAACTCTAATAAAGTTACAAGACATTGTTAATAACATTTGCAGTAGTGAATATAGTAGTATTTATTTCGAGACGAATGTTTCGAAAATAAAACATTTCCTTTAAAATACTTCTTACAGAGATTTATGTTTAATTAGAAACAATAAGCTCTATGTGTAGACGGATATGAAGTGTGAAATACAGATTAAGTGTTCTTGCTTTTTGACGGATTTCTTGAGTTCACGCAAGAAACGTTTTTAAAAGACTTTTCAGTGGACAGTGATGTCGAGTCAGTGACGTAGTGCAACACAGCGATTGGCCGTTGCCACCGTCGACGGAGGGTCTTCTGAAGTTAAGGGGAATGCAAGTGTCCGGCGCTTACAATGAAGACACTGTCCCTGACCGAGCAGCTAAGAGTGGCTGGAGCATGAGCAAAATGTTACATCAGTTGTGGAGACAAGACATCTTATAATACCCAACAGCACGGCAAAAGACCGCTGCCTCTACCTAAAACCACATCAAGGAAAAGAGGAGAAGCTCGTTTTGGGTTGCACTTTTGACGGACAAAGGACTGTTGGTAGTAAAATCTACTTTGAACAGTTTGCAATGGAGTATACTTCATCTCCGAAGCCCCAGCTCTCTTCCAGGGCGAATGCATTTTCTATAGCTGCCCTAATGTCAAGTGGGAAAACGAAAGACAAGGAAACAGAAGAGAACACAATCAAACCACTGGGTAAGCGCGGGGGCGCGCGTCGGTGCTTCTCTTTGACATCGGGGCAACACGTAGCCTGTCTGGTGCAGTGATAAAAAAATAAGAAATAATGAAATCTGGTGCAATGATGAAAAATGAAGAATTTTTCCTCTGTATAGCGTGTTGTTGATTTTATTATGCCTTATGTGGTCCTAGTGCGTATTAAGACTTAAATATGATAATTATTTTGTGATCTGAAAAAGATGACTTTCTAAAAGACGTAAATCGAGAATTTATGTTCTCCCATGTGATTTAAGAAGCTGAAGCTGTGTTTTACAGCATATATATATACCCAATAGTATATATATATATATATATATTCGTTATTGTATGATACATATTTTTATCGATTTGATAACAATAATCACAATCGGAATTATTTTTCAAATGGTTTATGCTACGTGATATGCTACGTACAAGACTAAATGAAACGTTCCATTTAGGCCTAAACGTCCTCGTGTACAAACAACACGCATCTCCATTTATTTCAAAATCGTTACAGTTTTTTAGCAGTTATTTCTATTCAGTGTCTGACTCATAACGTAAGACTTATATGTATATTCTGTACTGTTTTGTCGTAGTAGTTTTACCTGACGTTTAGTTTAGTCAGTTCAGCAATATTAGTCTGAATTCGTCAGAAATGTTTTGAAATTAGAATTCTTCTCTAAAGGCGCATAATAAAGACTTCAATGGGATTATTCGTTATACGGTTAACGGTGTGGAAGTATAGTGGTGTGGAAGTATGCATTAGCCTAATCAAACAGATTTATTCTTAGGCCAGTAATTGTATATATATATATATATATATATAATACTATGTTAATTTCAACGATAAGAGAAATCATCTTCTTTAGGTTTTTGCTTCTTTAGGGATTTTAGATAAAATCCTTTTTTTCTGATATATTAAAAGCTTCATCTTATAACTTGAGAAGTGGTGTGTTTGGGTTTGAATTCTCTTTCATTTTCTTTGAATCCAAGAACAATTCGTAGAGAAATCGTCATGCAACCAGAGCTTGGGTGACCTGCCTTCCCTGGAGACGCACGGAGAGTTCAGCAACGGCGCGCCCGCGGTGTGCACGGAGCCTCTGATCCCCACCACGCCCGGAGTGCCCAGCGAGGAGATGGCCAAAATCTCCAGCAGTCTGGAGACCAAAGAGCTCTGGGACAAGTTTCACGAGCTTGGCACGGAAATGATCATTACAAAATCTGGAAGGTAAGACGTTTTGTTGATTTTACTTCTTGCTTACTGCTCTTGTGGGGTTTTTTTACTTCTTTTTTGTCTTCATTTAAATTTGGAATTTAAAGTAGGATCCGTATACATTTAGTTCATCTTGCGCATGTAATTATTTAGAGCTGCTTATTGAAAACAATTAGAACAGTATGTCTTATTCTTAATAGTGGTCAAGACTAATCGTTTTTTTCGAATCCAAATAAATGTTAATATAAACTAAAATACAGGAGTACTAGTACAGCTTGTATTTTAGAATAAACGGAACATTATTGTAAACGAGAAACTGGAGAAATTTGTAGGTAAGTGATCGATACTTGTTAGATATAGGTTTGTGTTGCATTTTGTTCAGATTTATTATCAATAATTATCACTATGAGCAATTTGCTGGATTCTTTTTACACAAACGGCTAACTTACATGACACCAATAATTTCTGTCAACAGAAGAATGTTTCCGACCATCCGCGTGTCATTTTCCGGAGTGGATCCCGACGCCAAATACATAGTACTGATGGACATTGTTCCTGTGGATAACAAGAGATATCGCTATGCTTACCACAGATCCTCCTGGCTTGTAGCAGGAAAGGCAGATCCTCCTCTGCCTGCAAGGTTTGTGATGCACACGCACTGTATGTATGTGCATACAGTGTACTGTACTGTATGTGCGTGCGTGTGTGTGTGTGTGTGTGTGTGTGTGTGTGTGTGTGTGTTCGAGAGGGGGGTCATTCACCAGTTGTTAGCTTGTGCGGCATGAATATGCCGTGGATGGATTTGAAAGTTTACAAATCACAGTTCAGATGAAGTTAATATGTAATTCGTTCTTGCACTTTTTTGACGTAATGTTTACATTACATTAGACTAAAACTGAATATGTACACCATTTGGTATTCATCAGTAGGTTACGTTGTCAAATGTAGGCTAAATAATGTAAAAATAAAATGTGCTACACAACATAACTGTCATCCACGGTTTTTATAACTTGATGTTACAGACTGTATGTCCATCCCGATTCGCCATTTACTGGAGAACAACTGCTGAAGCAAATGGTTTCCTTTGAGAAAGTAAAGCTTACTAACAACGAATTGGACCAGCATGGACACGTACGATAATGTTTTGTTTTTCATCTAATTGTGTTCTCATTCCATAAGCGAGTTGCAACACTTTGCATCGAAATTCGGTCAGTAAATATTCAAATATTCTGCAACTATTCAAAGTGAAAATGTATGTTCGCTGCGTAAAAATGCGCAAATATGGCACTGAAGATCATTGTGCTGCGTAACCGAGATAGAACTCATTAATGAGAACAGAGAACACTGAAAGAATTTATGTATCATAAATAAAGAAGCCTGATTACGCCTGCATACATTCTAGTTTTTACGATTACACACTTTGATGATTCTGTTTCCTCTTATAGTCTTAGTATCAGCTGAATATGGGCTTTTAACATAAGAAAATCTAGGTTATTCTAAACGCAATTTATCTTAACGCAAATAAAAATACAAGATATTGATTAAAATAATTTATGTACATTTTACATGCCATTTAAGAATTTATAAATTCTTGAAATAGATGTTACGGTATTGGATCTGGAAACATCCGTTACGTTCGAAATTGTTTAACATTTTATCTAAATAACATTAAAAATGACATTCAAATTATATAAGCCAACCTGATGAGAAAATAAAACATATATAGAACAGTGATAGCTAGAGATTATAGTCGGTCTTAAATTCATTTCATAAGCATTGTGTCTCTGTTTTACCCAACAGATAATTCTCAACTCAATGCACAAATATCAGCCTCGAGTCCACATAATCAAGAAGAAAGACCACACGGCCTCGCTACTCAACCTGAAGTCGGAGGAGTTTCGCACTTTCGTCTTCACTGAAACAGTTTTCACCGCGGTTACAGCCTACCAGAACCAGCTTGTAAGTGGGGTGGCTGTAGCTCAGCCACGTCTTTACATCTTGGCCATTTCTTATAAGGAGGGATTCAAACATTTCCTTTAACATATCCGTTAGCTTAAGTGTCTATCGTTAGTTTATAGCGGTTGTTTCCTCATAAAAATAATCTCATGTCCCTTTTATAAATTTGGCTGTAGATGACTCGTGGAAAACAAAGCGTTAGTAAAGGAATGACGGAGTTTCGACTGGTGTTTAGTCTGAAAAGATTACTACGAGAGGGAGGATGAGGCAGAGAGGGGTAGAAAGAATGAGTATAATATTGTTGTCCTCCCACGGTGTTGCAGATTACCAAACTGAAGATCGACAGTAACCCCTTTGCTAAAGGCTTCAGAGACTCGTCCAGACTCACCGACATTGAGAGGTATTGAAAAAGCTATGCTACGCAACCACACTTACTTAACGTACGATTTTCAAAAAGTCCACCGTGTGTTTATTCGAAGACGGAAGAGCCCTGACACAGTCACAGTAGTGTACGGTCCTTTTCCATCTCTGGCTGGATGAACAGTGACTGTTCATACCTGCTACATATTTTGTCTTTATAGCTCTCCTGAATTCTTACAATAGCATAATTAAATCAAAGCCAGATTTACGGTGGAATCACAACACAGGGTACTATTCTTTGGCCTGCCAAACACAGACAAAACAGCTGTGAGAATCTCATCAGATCTGAGAAAAGGTCAGTCTTTATATGATCATTTCCAGTTATGCCTATATCAACATTCAAAAAAACCCCAACGAACAAGCAATTTTCCTTCCGACCCGGCAACCTAAAGTCAAAGGACGACTGCCAGAAAAAAAACCAGACAAACACCCCCCTCCCCCCCCCCTTTTTTTTCCCCTCTCCTTCTCTCTGTCTCTCTCTTTGGAAGGGCTGTGAATTAGATCTGATCAATTGATCTTCAGGGAGCTGCAGAAATCGCATTAGTCTGGAGTCAGGCAGTGCACTAAAACACAGCGTAATTCAATTGAGGCCGGTGAGTGATTGAAGCCAGCCACCCACGTTGCAGCGCTGCGAAGCCCCTGTCCGCGTGCAACCGCACAGATAAAAACACACAGATTTGTATTGCGCCGCTGACAGATATTGCACTTCCCTAACTAAATTGCGAGTGTAATGCGGACGCATGGCTCTTGTGATTCAGACCACCCTTCTCCCATCCTGGTCTGTCTGAGAAGGCCAGTCGAAGAGAGGCTAATGCACTTACCAACACACCCGGCAGACACGCTGCTCTGTGTGCGCCCGCTGTGTGTTGACACACGCCTGCGTGTGTAAGTTAGGTCAGGTTAAATACATCAAAGCATACTGAGAGATTTTTGGAGATGTGTAGTGTTACAGGACACTACGGCTGGATTGCGAATATATGTTGATTAAGAGCTTAATCCCTCTGAACCACTGAGCTCGTGGTTTCAGATCCCGCTGTGAGGTCAACACGGAAAAGCACTATATCACTTTGGAGTGGGCTGAATCTGACTGGTGAGATTCGCAGTGAAATTCGCTTCCCACCTGAGTGTTGCTACGATTTGATCATGACACACTTGTGTTCGAAGATACTAGTTCTCTTTCCACACACCAGATGGACTGAAATAAAATGCATTTAAATGAAGGTTAAATCAATCAATGGAGGCAACTGACTGTGCATTTTAATGTTGAGGTCTAAAAAGAAATGCTACTATTAAGCAGAGAGACTTTAGGAAACTCTTTTGATTTCACTGCAGGGAAAGTGTTGAGAATCTGATCCATAAGCACTCATATGCACGCTCCCCCATTCGGACGTACTCGGGGGAGGAGGAGCCTCTGGGTGAGGAAGGCCACTCCTCCGGACACAGCAGGGGTGAGGAGCCCAACACCACCGCACCACACCTCAAACCACACTTCGACAGCAATCTGTACAAAGACTAATCTCACGTCTCTGTTTGCCCCCTTCTCTCTCTCTCTCTCTCTCTCTCTCTCTCTCCCTCCAGGCTCTGCGTTCACAGCTTCAGACAACCTCTCACTGAGCTCCTGGGTCACTACCACCTCTGGGTTCTCAGGGTTCCAGCACCCCCAGTCTCTGACCGCCATCGGCAGCAGCAGTGGTGCACTGGCAAGCCCCTTGCCCCACCCCATCCAGGGCTCCATCCCCGCCTACGGCCGCCTGGGCGTGCCACTGGCCCCCTCGGCCCTCGCGGGTTCCATGCAGGGCGCGGGGCCCACCTTCCCCTCTTTCCACATGCCACGCTACCACCACTACTTCCAGCAGGGCCCCTACGCCGCCATCCAGGGCCTGCGACACTCCTCCACTGTCATGACTCCCTTCGTATGATTCCAAGACAAAATGGCGCCGTACTGATATCTCCAGCGCTGTGAGCATATACAGACATGCAACATACATACACGTGAACACACTCAATCTCTCAGAAGCACGCACACATACGCACGTAAACACACAAACACACACACCAGCCATCTCCTTTTCTTCCTATGTTTGAAGAAGAAACTCTTTTGTCCACATGTAAATAATAAAGACTTACATTATACTGTTCAACGACCCGGAGGTGCTCCCGATTGCTGCCGTTTACCGGAGAAGACGAATTGAAATAAAAAATAAAAAGTGGACACAAGATCAAAGTTGCAAATGTAAATCAGAAATCTGAAGCATGGTGTTGGTGATGGACTTTGCTACAGAGACACTACAGAACTGTATTCACCTGCTTATCCATTCTCTCTGCTCCTATTTCATTTCTCTGACCTTTATGAGTGGATCACGGACACCACAACCCACTCAGCACGGCAAGGCACAGGCTGTGGGTGATGGCCAGTTGAAGCCTGCCTCTATGGGATATCGCTTGTGTTCCTAAACAAATCAGGTTCGGAGTCTTCCTCTCCAAACCTCAGACTCCAGAGGGCACTGTGTTGTCTGGATCTTACTGTATTGGACAGGAAGCAAGTGAGACCAAACGCTGTGTGTACATGAGATATGTCAATGACAGACTGACTGACAGTGCTGTCTCTGCTATAATAAACATCTTCTTACTGCTTTGTTCATGGCGGTGTGTAAAGTGGTGCAGCCAAGCTAAACCAGATGCTTTCGTTATCATAGCTGGCAAAACAGCAGCGCATGAGAGTTTGTGTTAGAGCTGCTCTGTTCTGGATGGAAAACACTTACCAACCCTTTGGCCAGTATAACAGTCGTCCAGCTCATTCTGAAAAACAACAGAGAAAGAAGATTTTCTTTATTGCCACTGTGCTGGAAGCAGGCTTCCCATTTTCACTGCAGTCATAACTTAAACTCTATAACAGTCAGAAGGAAAAGATTCTTCATTCAGTGTGATTGGATGATTTTAAACATTTTTTTTTTTACTACTTAGCAAACTGGATTTTAAAATGAAACCATTACAGGATCAGCACTGGGTAATGAGAACCATATCTTAAACTGCTTTTCAGAATGAGCGTTCACTGTGCACTCCTTAAACCCCTGCGTTTTTTTGTTTCACATTGGGTTTGTGGCATTGAATGTGTGATATTTGCACAGGGTGCTGGAAGCTCGAAGGCGCTCTCTTCTCCAGCACTGTTGGCATGATGTATAGCTGACGCAGGTCTCCTTGTCAACACGCAGCCAGGAAGATGCTCACACCTGTAGGTAATGAGCTGATAGGCTTTTACCCTGTGGAGGGGGATTTGGTGATTCATAGCTAAACTGACCCTGTTAGTACAGTCAAACCAACACCAATTCATCAGCATCCCGTAACCAAATCACAGAGCAAGAGTGCACCCCATAATGGGCATACTGGAGGAGGGCGTGTCACGTGAGTTGCATCTCCACGGTGATCGTGACAGAGTTGGCAAATTGTACTGTTGCGGGGCGGGAATGATGGTGGTACACTATCAATCACTCCAGATTCACAGCATCTGCTATGAATCTGACTCTGTAGTAGAAAATGACCACCAAGCTAATGTGAAGCAAGTCACATGATGCAAAAGACAAGACTCCTGGAATTCCGGACGCCTCGTGCCGAACCTTGGATTCTGAACTCATGTCGATACTCCGGACACACCTTGGACCCTCTGCACCATCTCAACAACGAAACTTAAAGTCTGAGCCCAGTAATCTCAGTCTGGTCTCTTGTGTGTAAACAAAACCCACGTGAATCAAAATGGACTGTATGAACACTTATTATGACATGGAAAATGATGAGCTATAATTATGCTTTTTCTCTCTTTTTGGTTGGGTTTTAATTTTTTTTTCTGTGTGTGTAATCTTTTTTTTTTTTCTCTAATGTATCTTAACCATATGGCAACATTTTGTTTGGATGTTTTTTTTTAAGTGCAATATATTTATTTCAGCAAATTCAGCTCTACAAAAAAAGATGTGGCATAATGTAACATTAAAGGAGAAATATATCTATCACCCCAAAAGAATGTGATAAGTGTGGTTTACTGCCTTACACCAGCTGCTGTAGAGCAGAGCTGTTAGCACTCTGGAAGGGTCTTCATTACAAGACTATTATGAGAACCTGCATCTATAATCAACATTAGACACATTTATAAAATACAGGACATTAATCTTTAAATAATTACTCATTTCAAAGTAATTTGCAGATGTATAGTATTCATACCTATTACTTAAATATGCATATTTTGATATATGTATAATTAGCAAAATTGCTTTTCTTTAGTTGAAATTGTTTTATTTGTATTGTTTTCTAAATAAATAGTCATAATCAAGCAACACTAATTTGCAGCTTATTTTAGTTATTTTTATTATTGACATTTATATTACTTTGAGGTGTTAATGTATACCATGTGGCCTGTGCATACAACAACAATAATAAACCTGGTTTGTGCATTTCCTACAGTGCCCCACACCTCAGGACCAGCAGCCACAGTGCAGACATCCTTCCAACTGTCAAAGTTGAGCAGCCACATCTTGCATTAAATTGGGAAATATCGGGTTACGTGATTTAAATGTAGAAGTCAGTGAGATAAACAACCCAGATGAACCGGAGCTTGTGGTGTTGGAGCTTGTGGTGTTGGAGCTTGTGGTGTTGGAGCTTGTGGTGTTGGAGCTTGTGGTGTTGGAGCTTGTGCAGGCACCCTGCTGGATGGCAAGTCATTTACTGTCAGAGGATAATGGGCCTCGTCAAAAAAAATAAAAGAGATTCAAACCCTCACTAATCCCAAGCTCTACAGTGATTCAAGTAGATATAATATTCTGGAGCCTTTCAAAGCATTAATGTATTAGGAAATAAATGGGGGAAATATATACAAAAATATTTTAAACTATACATACTTTTGGGAAACAAATATGAATAAAAAGTGAGTTTGGACAAATGTGGACAACAGCACATGGACAAACATTTTTTAAATCTCATTTTTAATAATATTTGGTTATATATTGTATTATTGAACTTTAAGTGTGTGTTAAGAAATGACTGAACTTGAATAACTCAGTTTTGCCTCACAGGATGCTGCTCTAGCATCTTTATCACCCTCACACACTCTGTATGTTTCACTCATTTGCAGTTTTACATGCTTATGTGTCCTCTCTCTTCTTTTGGTACTCATACAATAGCCCACAGCAGCCCAGCTTCCATATAAGTGCTTATGCACTGCTGTACACTACATTACCTATTGCTGGCTTTACTGTTTTCAGAACAACAAATCCAAAATATAACAGTACGCCATGACGAATCTAGAATACACCACTATTACTGTATGACTGAATCTAGAATACACCACTATTACCGTATGACTGAATCTAGAATACACCACTATTACCGTATGACTGAA
>JAOYMR010000027.1:9309183-9321447 GCA_025802075.1 Tenebrosternarchus preto
GTATGACTGAATCTAGAATACACCACTATTACCGTATGACTGAATCTAGAATACACCACTATTACCGTATGACTGAATCTAGAATACACCACTATTACCGTATGACTGAACAACGTATTGCGTATCAGACTGTGTGTTCGGCACTGCCTGCCTGCCGCAGCAGTATGAGTAAAATCTGAAATACCTGTAGCAGTCTGCACCATACAGGTAAACCACCATCCTAAACCGCATCTATAATGTCCATTGTTTTCACTTGGGAACTGTACCCATGACTTGCACTGTTTTATTCATTGCATATCAGTCATTCCATTAGTAGAGAGGCCTATGGGAATCGTTACATTAGCCAAGTAGCGGGTGGTGAGAAATGTCTGGTGGGGGGGGGGGTTGGAGTACGCCGCGGTGTAATTCTTATCATGAGTCCAGCAGTTCTGCCTTTGGCAAAGCCATCAGTGCTACTGACACACTAACGGATCGATAGAGGGACGTTAGTCACTGTTTCACCAGGAAGAAGGGAGCCCTTCTACCCTCCTGATAAACATCAGTTACATCCTTTGAAAATAAATAAATAAACAAATAAATACCATGCAGTTGGAGGGTGATTGGATTACGGCAAGGGCAGAGATGCACCACTGAGGTATGGCCAAATAAATTGAAAGAAACAGTTCACCAGAGTCCATTTTACGGAAGAACAGCGTAATTTACACAGTATGGAGCGTTGGCTGAATTCAGGATGGGCTCCACTGGTTCTGCATCTCTGTGTCTCTCTCTATCTCTTTGGAAAGCGGCGCTCATTTGAAACGGCGGAAGTCAGCCTGTGCCAAGGGCGTGTTCCAATGTCAGAGGCAGCAGTAGGAAATGACCTGCTGCCTGATGCTCATCCCCACACCCCTGTCCATCAGTGTTTATGAGCTAATCAGTAAACATGACAAGGAACTCCAGCTGATCTGGATTTATGGTAGAAATGCTGGGTGTACATCCTGTATCATTATGCCTAGAACTACATTAAACCATCTTTCTCAATTTAAAAAGGAGAATGAAAGATTAATTACAACTAGATTTATTAGATGTGTATTCTAATATGGTCAGTTCTACATCCACTTTGATGTTTAAAAGAATATTTTGTCCATGTAATACAATCATAATGATCATAGGCTGCTTTCAGGGACCATTTATGCAAACAAGATGGTGGTTACGGTTGATGGTCGTTTTCATCTTCACTCTTTCATCTTCATGTTTTATTTATTCAGCACCTTTCTGACACCCAAGGTCACTTTACAAAGTATGTTTGAAAAACCCCACATACAATCCAACGAAAGTTAAAGAAGAAGAATTCAACATGAAGAGGAAAGCTTTTAAAGTTTTGGATGATGAAACAGAAGAGCAGTCCTGGAGATCGAGGTAGTGTATTCCAAAATTCAGGAGGCATGGCACTACATGATCTGCCATCAATATCATTAATTACTTTTCAGCCACTTTAGTATTTGAATGAACCGTCCCTTTAAGTGCTGCTCAAAGATCTGCCCAAAAGTCACAGAAAAACAAGGTCTGACACGGAGTCTCTAAGTTTCTAATGATGATTGAAATCATTGTCTTCAAGGGAGCTGGACTCCTGATAAGAGCTGTCCAACCTTGAGTAAAGGGACTCTAACCCGATTTGGCCAGTTACTTAGAGAAGGAGCTCAGATGAAATGAGAGGCCTGTAATGTCTCCCTCATGCATAATTAATTGTGTTGTTACAATGAACTAAACAAAATCTATCTTCATTTGATTAGAGGCCTTGGGAGGCTCTGAAGTGTAGCCTGCACCAAATTCCCTTCTTCTCTGTACATCAGGGCAAAGAGCTAATAGGTACCTTACTGCTGATTGGACAGTGACATGTACAACATCTTTTATTTCTGGACTTGCTGATAACAGCTATATTAAGGCATTGGTATGTTGCCTGCTGACCGAACCTGCCTGCATTACCCTGCACAGAAACAGAAATGTTATTTATACATGAATTACCACTACTGCCGTACCATTGTTTACTTTGCATGGTTTAAAAAGAAACAGTAAAATGAGAAAGCACCTCCCCAACCGACATGGTGAAACCATGCAAGGTTAAACCTTTTTTTTACCAGATTAAACCAGAATCATGTGTGAAACTCATGAGTGCTGATATCTAAATGCCTATTTAGATTTTAATATTTGAAAACAGTCCTCAATTGTAGCCTTTATATTTATGTATTTTTAAGATTTACAATTTTTTTCCTTCACATCTTTTTTTTTTTTTTTAGATCAATAGCACCCCCTAATGGTTATTTTATTTATTGCGGTTATTCAACAAAGGACTCAAATCACAAAATCTCACTGTTACTCCACATATTTTTATTTAAAAACACACCTTACTTCAATGAGATGCAAATAACAATATCAGCAAATATGTACTATTTATTTACATTCAGTGAAAATGGAGAAATAAAGTTGTTATATAATTTAGTTTTACTAAAGCAGTTATATAGTTTAGACTTGCCTTCTACCACTGCCAAACACTTATAATGCAACAGGGAAGACAAATCTGCTATTTTATCATGATTAGGAAGAAAAACTAGACTAAAGTGGCACAAGGAAGAAAGTGAATCAGCATTAGTAATTTTCTAGAAATGTGGCACACACATTACCCATGATGTCCTCACGTTTATTTAATTTGTTTTGTATGTGTGCCATTTTATCTGATCTGCTGGAAGCGGGCAGTGGTGTTAGGTTAAACTGCGCCCGTTTGTTGGTCCGGCCTGTTGCGCTTCAGTTGGCAGCACGGGGTGGACCCTCCGGCACCAGCGAGGTGAAGAAGGTGCTGATGAACGACCAGGTGGCTGTGAGGAAGCCTGGAGGGGCCGGCTCTGCATCCTCAGGTCCTTCCTCCCCACCGTCACCATCTTCCTCCTCCATCCCATCGTCCATGATGCGCTCCTACACCAGGCGACCGGAGAGAAAGACTGTGATGGCTGTTTTCTGCGATAGGAGTAAGAAAGGTGCAGCGCTGCAGTCTTCCTACCATTTCCTGCATGTCGTCATGCTGTTCAGCCTCAGCTGGAGGGGCTTCTCCTGCTATAGGGTTTGGCACCTCTGCTCTGAAAGGAAACCAACCAGCCTGGTGCCTGGCACGCACGCGCACGCGCACACACACACACACACACACACACACACTTCATTCTTTTTATCCACATTAGACATTACCACAAGTGACACAGGCAGAGTCAGAGGCAGAACCTATGGGTTAAACACAAGCACTACATAATCAACCAGCAGAGCATAAGGAGAGGTCTACTGTACTGTGCCACGATGCTTTGGTCACACTTACAAATAGACGAGCAGCATGGCACCAATCACCATGACAAAGCGTCCAAAGGAGGAATAAAAGTACACAATGCTGAGGAGGATAGCAGCTCGTGACACCGTGTACAACCAGTCCAGCCAATCACGGTTCAGCTCATCCTCGTTCAGCATGGCACCTCCCTGAGCATTCATCTGCAGGTTGCGATTGGCTGGGAGTTCCTCGGCTGCAGGGTCTGGGGCAGGGTTGGGCCCCACGGGGGCCGCGGGTTCATTGGGCGGAGCTGGATCAGATGAAGGACTGGCACTGAAAGAAGGTGGCGAAGCCACAACAGAGGCCTGGGAGGAGGAGGCAGCCATGGCTGCTTGACTGAAACAGACAGAAAACGTCCAAGAAACAATGAGAAATGCAAACACTAACAAATAATGGTGAGAAAAAACATTCATATTAATTCTCTCAGATTCTCAAGGCAAGTCACTCAAAAATCTGATATATTCACATATTGCTGAAGTGACTCAGCACGTTTAGGTGTGCATGTCTACACCCTCATCCGAGACCAACCCTCTCTTTGTACAGTACCGTCAGAATTAGCTGTAGGTGGGAAACAGATGTGTTCTCTCTCTCTCTCCCCTATGCAGCAAGTGACTTACTATTGCATATAATAATGGCGCACATACATCTGCTGCCACCACAGCATCTGCATAGGTGTGTACATGGGTTGTGCTGGGACACCAGCAGAGGGTGCTGCCAGTGTGGGCAATGTAGGTCCCTCAGGCCTGTGAAACAAACAAACACATTATATGTGTATATATATATTATATATATACACACACACACACACACTTCACAAAGTCTAAATCATGATGCAGGTGGTGTAGCTGGTACCACTGTACTGTGCCCGGGTGGTCAGAGCTCAAGTGGTGAGCATGTGGAGGACCTCCTCGATGTCGCAGGCCATCTGAGCTTCCTGTAGTGGAGGTGTTGGGGATGTCCTGATTGGATGCAGAAACTGAGGGGGAGGGGCCACCACTGTCTGCGTTCTGAGGAGCAAGAGAGAGATCACTGCCCACTGGTCTGCTTCACTGCCCTCTCCCACACAGAAAACCCTCCACCTCTAGAAGGTTGTACCAAGTACAGTGTCCTCCATATATACTGACACCTCCAAAAAAACAAAAAAACAACTTATTCTTAAAATATTAACTTTTGGACTTCAATGACCAAAAGCAAAACACTAAATCTTATGAAGTTTTTTTCCTTCTCAAATCTGCGCGTTATAATTGGTGGCATCCTTTTATACTTTGTGTAGTTGCATAGCCTCCCCTCTGGAAGAATAACAATTCTGACATTTCTAGAAGGTAAGGGATCTGGTTCTTCCTCACATACATTCTCTGGTTCCTTCAGAGTATGAGGGTCATGCCTGTGGACCCTCTTCTTCAGTTTGTCTCCCAGGTTTTCTTAGAGGTTTAGATCGGAGGACTGAGACAGCACAGGCAAAGCCGTGCTTTTGCTGTTATCGAACCATTTTTGTGTTGTGTTTTGGATCACAGTTTTCTTGTAAAGTCCAGCTACTGTCTAATTTAACCTTCTTGGATGTGGCAGCTGGGTTTCGATTTAATATCTGTAGGAACATTATAAAGTCCATGATACCATATATCTCAAGAAATTATCGAGGGCTTTTGAAAGAAAATCATCCCCATAATATCACAGATCCACCAACATACTTCACAGTTGGGATGAGTTTTTATTAAGTTCCAGTAGTGCATAGCTGTAGGATTGAGCGTTTGCTGGTCATCGACTTCAGTGACTTTACCATGGCAACTGTCCCACACAACTTATGTAGAGGTCATCCGATTGTAGTTAGAGAAACATTTTAACTGGAAGTAATTTATGCCAGTGATCATCTGAGACTCCTCTCCAGTAACACCATCCTTCTCAATAAACTTGGGATCAGTGTTGACATAAGACCTCTTCCACACATTTACACTTCTTAATTATTAGCCTGAGGGTTAAAAAAGGCATCCTCAACTGTTCAGGTATGATCTTGTTACCCTTTCCTTGAGGACTACAGAATTTAGGCAGAGGGTTTCTTCATATTTATATGCATGTGAAACAAGAAGTCCTGGCTGATCATTTAAGTGTTTCCTAATCACAGTATTAAACTTTAAAACTATAAATGGGAATATTCAGTTTAACTCCTATTGCTAAAATCCTAAACTCCTAAAACTCCTATTGGTGCCAAAAGTTATAGAAAACAGAAGTTAAAAAATAGGATTTAGGCTTTTCCTTTCAATTGGACTTTAAATAGGAAGGTTTTTGGTAATATTGTGACTGAAGGATCAAAGGCATAATATTTAATTATAATTATGTATTTTGCACGTCTACAAGGGACATCAATAAATTTACATTTTACTTAATCCAGAGCAACTTAAATTTTTATCAGCATGATGTGACCCCAGGGAATTTAACCCATGGCCTTGGTGTTACTAGCACTTGGCTTTACTTTCATGCAAACAGTAAAGTATTATTTATTTAATCATTTATTTCATCATTTGTGAACTCCACTGTTCCCAACCTTGTGGTTTGACTTTTGCCTGATTTAAAGCACTTGAACAGATCAAAGTTACTCTGGATTCAGGAAAACTCCAGAAAAAGTCACTGTGTAAGTCGAGAGGTAGGGCAGACTCACAGCAGAAGTGGGATCCGAGGTGAACAGGGTGCCTCCAGGGTCACTGGAGCAAGCAGGAGAGGGGTGTGTTGATGGGCTGCGGGGTGCACACACCAGGTGTACCATGTGACTCTCATCCTGCTGTGGGAGGAGATCATCAGACAGTGTGAATTCAAGCTGCCTCTCTGCTCCCCAGGTTATGCACTCCTCGGAGCAGGAGCCAATGGGTTGTGCACTTTAAATGAACAGGGCTCAAAGTGTCCCACCACACACTCTACGCATGACAAGTAGGGAGAAATCACTACACAGAGAAACCACTTCCAAACTTTAACATGAACAGAAGCATTAACAGCATTCAACATACATGCACATAAAGCTCTCTCTCAGATGTTTTAATGCAATGCTGCCCGTTATCTTAACTCCTCCCCCCTGCTCACACACAGACGTACCTTTCTGAGAACATCCCGTAACTGCTGATGGTCCTGCAGAAGTCTCCCAGAGTAGATGAGCATCTGCTCTTTGGACAACTACAATACATTTTCCTAATCAAATATTCAGTTCTGTGCAAGTTATGTTAGCCTATTTTTTTCAAACAATTAAATATCAGTTCATGTCACCTAATGCAGTGGATTTAAGAGGTTATGAGATGTTTAACATAACAGCATAGCTTTGTGGATGTCAAGCAGAAAAAATCCCAACAATCAATCATGTTAAAATGTTGCTTTCAGAGGACGTGCAACAAGCAAAAAAAAAATCAATCTACTTCTACTTTAAAGATCACCAACCTCATTGGTAGACGCCTTTTCTAGAGAAATATGAATTTGCGGTATTCCATAGAAATTTGCAACAGGTTTATTTCCCTCACTTCTCTTAGGTTTATTACAGAGCTGCAGATATGCCCAGCTAGGGATTAACCTTCTGCTTCGCTTTTAAGCCTAAGCATCATCACTGCTAACAAGCAGTAGCAACCTGTCATTTACTTTGGTTACAGGAGATGTATTACAGTGGATCAACAAAAAACAACAGTTCCTTAGAACAGGGCACATAAGCCAATTAAACCCTATGTCATGGTAATACTATTTATTCAGTTAAAGGTTAACAAGGTATTCAGAGGACAAATATTTGGTAAATAATTGGTATCATTTGGGTCATGATAATTAGCTGATCAACTAAATCAGTTGTGTTAATGCTGAAAATACTAGTACCATTTGGAAATATTGCTGTATAATAGTCAAACATGGTATAATAACCTTTATGCTTGCCTATAAATGCGTGGGTTTATTTTTATAAAAAGCACAAACAAACAACAAAAAAAACCCTTTAATCAGTCTCTGAACAAACCAGCTCAACTTACCGGCTTATTGGGATACACACTAGTGATGTGTTTCTTTAGTTTCTCCACTGTCCAGTTCACAAAGCAGTTGACAGTCTGGTCATCGTATTTCTGGTTGGGCGACCGGATGACGAGGGTTACAGGACTGTTGATCGCATCTTCGCCCATGATTCATTCTAAGAGCCACGGGAGCAAGCGGAGCCTAAGCACAGGCTACCCTGCGCGAGAGGGGGAACCTGCCTTCCCAAACTCTGGTTCATGAAAGTGAATGGCCAAGAGCAAGATTAAAAATGCCCATTTTGGTCCTTTCCCAACAGTTACAGACTCTAGTCTCTGCTCCCAACATTCTTCAGTGGCACATTTGGGAGAGTGTCTCTTTTCAGCCTGAGAGAGAGAGCGCAAACAATAAGGGGAGTTCAGAATAACGCATTTGATCATCCTGAGGGATTTTCTTGTAGGTGTCCATTCTAAAGACAACACATAAACCTTGCAGCTCCCTGAACAGAAAAGTTTACCTTTGCCATTTAGATAGCAAATACTAAAATGAATTAGTCATTAATAGATAACAGTTACTGTCTATCTATTAGCCTAGATAAATTAACCCACCCATGACAAATTCCATGACTTCAGCAGATGGTTGGTATTTAAACATTAGGGCAAAACAGTGACTAGTTATCAATAATCCACGGCATATGAAGGCTAGGACTAATTAACCTTACTTAGCTAGCTGTGTTGCTTTCCTTGTAAATTCGGTAAAACAAGCTGTGTATATCTTGAATATTACAGAATGTCAGCTGAGGTTCAGCGCTAGACAGCCAGATAGTTAGAATTCCATACTACCCTAGGTAACTAGCTAGCCACGACGGCTAGCACTATATCTGACATACCAGCGCTAATGTTAGCTAGCTTGATTTTTACAGACAAGTTACAGAAATGTGATATGTACTAGCCCAAAATGTCTCAAGTACGTAGCTAACTTTGGTCGGAATAACAGCTATCGGATACCGCGGCTTACTGCAAGACACCACAGCTAGCAAACGTTAACTGCCAAGCATGTCACTCATACCTGTAGCCAGCAAGAAAACACCTTATAGCCTCCTAGCTTGATAGCGAACTACGATAGCTAGAAAAATAATTATTATAGTTAGTCAAATCTAGCCGGCTAGGCAGTTACACCTTCAAGCATTTATGCACATTGGAGCAAAACTAGATTATGGAATTTAGCACAACTGTTCACAGAAAACAGAGAATGTGTACATACCTAAACGTAGCTAGTGTTGTAGTCACGGTCTCCTTCCTGGTGGTTTTCCTGTAATGGTGGCGAACACAGCGCGAGACTTTACGTCACGACTACACAATTCAGTTAGAAGTGGGATGATAAAGAAACTGGTCAACAATCGGCCTATTATGTATTTTTGCGCGCAGAATCCAAATATGTTTCCTGAATTTATCTACGCACCCATTGTTGTTACGTATAGTATGGAAAAGCGGTAACAATGAGACTGAATCCCCTCTATACTGGTTGGCTGCTACTGGACACTGAACTGCGGCCAAACATAAGCAAGTGTACATAAACTGTATATTTTTAAGTATATCTGAAGTACGTCTGTGCACGTCTTGTAAAATAGTCATGTTTATGAATAACTAATAAATACATTTAACAAATAAACAAATAATGTGCACAGATAAAAACTAAAGCATAATAGAAAACGTCTGAAAATAGATTCACGATTAACAGGTCGACAAATTGTAGATTTGTGGGAAGTGCACAAAAATGTCATGTTTTGTTGCCCAGTGAAATCAGAATATATATAAGCGTGTTCAATAGTTTAAGACAGTCGATATCTACAGATTTAGACAAGATACATAAACTTATTAATGGAATGGAATAAATGGAATCATTGTTAGCGTCCCTTGAAAATGCGTCTAAACAAACATCTAAACTTTTAAAGTTAAATCTTCATAAAGCAGATTAAACAATTATTCATAACAGACCAGCAGATAAGACGGTTATTAATGAGATAAGTTGATTGCTATTTTCATATGTTCTTTTATGAACATTTATGGCTGGTAGCATAAGCGACTGTATGCAATCTGTTTAGTAATCTTGTTTTCGCAGTATTGCTTTCCTGACTTAGACAGATCAGTTTCTGTGCCACACAGTAAGGCTGCAGCAAAGGAAGCTTTGTGTGGGATTGAGTATAAAAGGCTTTTTCACCGACATTCCTCTAAGATTCAAGATTCAAGAATTTTATTGTCATATGTACAGCAGAAACAGGCAGTTACACTGTACAATGAAATTCTTACTTTGCTGTTCCTCCATTCACCAGTAAGTCTTAGATAAAATACAAAGGATCTTAGTACTAAATAAAAATAAATAAATAAAAAATAGATTACTTGTGCAGTGCATTCAGTAATGTTCAAATGCTCAGAGCAGCAGTTCAAAAAGTGCGTATTGCATGTAACAGATGTGAACAGTGTTCAGTGTGACAGATGTAAACAGTTAACAATAACAATAAATCTGACAACAGTGTATGTAAGGTGCAGTTATAGTGGAAGATAACCAAAGTTAACCAGTTCAGAGTGGGAGGGAGGAAAGGTAGTAGTGACATATAATTACATGGCTATAGGCTAAATAGGCTACAGTATACTGTGACTATACTATACTTGCTTTTATTACAGTGTAGAGGGATCTTTCTAGAACAGCAGAAAGTGTTTCAGCCACGAGAGGGTGGGGGTGATTATATTAATATCCACATTTTGGTGTTGAATGTTATATAATGTTCATATACACACTGGAGAGCAAAATAACCATAGTATATCAACATGAAACCTTTTTTTTTTTTTTTTTTTACAAAAAACATGATGATCATAATTACAGAACAGCAATGACTGTAGCACAGCTAAACAACTAAACTAAACAATTACAACAAAATTTTCTGAAGGTTACAACAGTCAGTAGTCAGTAGGAAGTGTACAGGCCTTTGCTTTGAATGACTTCAGCACATCTGCGGCCACAGGACATCACTAGTCTCTCACACTGCTCTGGTGTGATTTTGGTCCACTCTTCTTCCAGTCTCTTCCACAGTCATGTGACTGTTGTGGGTTTCTTGGCCATAACTTTGTCACCAAGGATTTTCCAGAGGTTTTCTATTGGCTTTAGATCAGGACTCTGGACTGGCCATTTCATTGTTTCAATGTTTTCAGTTTCAAGGAACTGCTTTACCCATTTTGTTGTGTGACAGAGGGCATTGTCCTGCATGAAAATTGCTGGCTGATTGAGTGATGAACTCAAGGAAGGAATCACGTGTTGTTGAAGAAGGTTCTGATACACACTTGCATTCACTCTTCCATGTATCTGTATGAGAGGTCCAACGCCTGCTGCCGAAAACATTCCCCAAACCATGACACTTCCTCCTCTACCTTTCACTGACTTGTTTACACACTTTGGGTTCAGTCTTTCCCCAGTTTATTGACGAACATAATGTTTCCCATCAGATCCAAAAACAAAAAGATGTTCATATCTTTGCAATTGCAAGGCTTTGGAATAGTCTGCCAGCTGAAATCAAAAACATGTACTTTATCTGTACATGTTTTTAAATAAAATAAAAGAAACATTTTCCTTTGGAAATAGGTGTGATATGAGTATGTAAATTTGTGATATGTACACCTGTAAGCAGTGAAGAGCAGAAATAAAGATAAAATGCACTGCATCCTCAGAGATCTGAAAATAACCTTGGCAAACATTTGCTTGAAATGTGTTTTTAAATAAAAATGTACTTATTTACTTTCACAAACCTAATATGCGACAATAACCTACTTTATGAATACTTTTCCAATCTTTTGTTCAGGTTGCCAATAACATTGTGTGTGTGTGTGTGTGTGCATGTGTGTGTTGTAAGAAGGTAGGAAAGAGAGTGTTCTTCTTCTTCTTTAGGGTTTCAAACTTACAAAGTTCTGGTGAGTTTTATGTGTCTTTTGTAAACTCTGGGCCTGTTTGTACTCAAGACCCTGAGCTGAAAGCCCAATCTAAACTAAAAGTGAAAGGACAAAAGCAAAGATCACACTGCTGATACATTCCAAAAGAGTACTGTCAGGAAACAGTGGTTGCTATGCACATCTGAACAAATGTTTGCTGTCTCATTAACAGTGACAGCACTTTGAAGTCTGGGTCCAAGATTATTTTAGACAAACTAAAAGCAACACCATCAGAGAACATTTGTGCATTAATAATATATTCTGCATATAATAATATATTCAGAATAATATAGTCTGGCAGTATCAATACAAGATGAATGTGCATAATTAATTATTAAAATTATTATTTTAGTTGAATATTTACTTCCATTAGTTAAAATAAATACACAATGCCAATTATTACTAGTCTATGAAAAAAACTTCATTGTATTGTAACTTCAATATCTCTGAAATTGTTTTTAAAACGTTTATGGCACTTTGAATAAATACATCTTAATTATCCCAACACAGTGAAACACGAACTGTCACCCATAGCATAACCAATGATGTAGATATTATTTGAACAGAACAGAAAGTGGAAAAAAAGAAGCAGCAAAGTCAAAAGAAATTTTACATGTACTATTCGTGACCATTAGCTTTAAACATGGGTGACCTAAGAGTTTGGCGCAATACCGTGTATGACAAGCGCTTAAACATGTATTGGGCCAGGTGTTGTGACTGATTCAGTTCCCAGATCTGTTCCCCTGCCATATCTTCCTTACAGTACCGTAGTTTGTGGGAAGGTACTACTGATGTGACAGCAACATTTAGTCATTACTAAGTAAATTTAAACTGGCAGGGGAACGGATCTGGACGGGCCATTTCACCTGTCTGAAAGTGTTCCCCCTCCTACAGTACCTTGTGTTTGTGCATTCACATAAATGAATCCAAAACAAGGACACCTTTTTTACCTTTATGAAAATAATATCAGAGTAA
>JAOYMR010000027.1:9321547-9336547 GCA_025802075.1 Tenebrosternarchus preto
ACAACACCTGCCAGTTGTAGATCCAGTCCTTGCAGTTTGATTCTGTTTACCACTATAGTACGACGTTCATCTGTTTCTGTGCGATTAATGGAAGATCTGTTACCATGGTTACTACAGCTAACACTTCGTGTTATCTCCGCTTGGGGGCGATCTGTAGCAATCTAAGTCGCTGGCTAGCTAGATTGCTACTAAAGAAAATGTGCAGTTACACAGTGTAAGCAACAGTAGTCTGGGAACGCTGAATAAGGCAGCTAGGTACCTAGCTAGGTAACTGTTGAATTGCTGTCACTTAGTACTTCTCTTATGTCTTAGCGTACGCATAGACAAATATGGTAGTTAAAACAAGAAAACAAAACGTAAAGGATCAATCCCAGCAGGGCACTGAGAAAGAGAAGAGTCCGTTTGCGTCTGTAGCTCACAGCACATTGAAAGGCAGAAGGGTGAAAGAGGGGAAAGGGTCATTTTTTCAAAGTAAAAACGGTCTTTTCCCTGGAATCATTAAAAATAAATTGGGCCTGAGTCCATCGGCTTTTGTAAGAGTCCTCATCGTCTTTATTCTCGGTAAGTGAAGTAACTGCGTAATGAATGTGGGTACCTAGCTAGCTAACCAAACGTACTAAACAGAGTAATTTAATGTGGCTAGCTAGCTTGCTAGTTAACCCGCTATATTTTACATAGTGGCAAACCGAGATAGTTATGCTGGCTAGCTACATAGCTGCGAATCTTCAAATATGAAGTTAACCAGTGTCATCTAAAAACTGCTTGCAGCGACTAGCAATTAAAACTTCTCTAACGGTACTTTGCATCTTGCAAGACCTGCAAGCCTAGTTGGCGAGGTAGCGCAGTATTAACTAGCCAGCTAGCCGGTGGCTCCTTCTGTGGTTAATTCTTATGTAGTTGTAAGACGTTGATACATCAGTGCGGTGACATTTCTTTCAATAAATGTCGTTAGCTGGCGATACGTGTCTAACCTGCGACTGACAAATATGTATCCGACTAACTAGTAGCAAACATGGTCATGTTCACCCGGTTATGTGGTTAGCTATCAAGTTTGATGCACGTTTTGATCCGTTTTGTGGTTGGATATCGAACGATCAGACGGATTCAGCTATTACCAATGCAATGACTAATGAAGTATAACCAAGTTAATAGTTAATGTATCTTCATGTGTTTGTTTACAGCTCTTGCTGCAGGATTTTTCCATTGGTACGTAACAGGTTTCCTACTCTTAAAATTGTTGTTGATTTTAAAGATATAGCCAAAGACTTGTTTTCTTTTATGTTTACCTAGGTACCATCTTTCACATCTTTTTGAGAATGACCGACACTTTTCACATATGTCTGCCTTGGAGAAGGAGATGGCCTTTAGAACTGAAATGGTGCACTAGTGTTCTTGTCACCATAAGAAAGTGATGATTTAAACAGCTTATTTTTGTATTCTACACATTCTCAGATCAGGTTAATATTCATCATGTGGGATTCACTGTGTTTTTGTGACTCTCTGTCATTTTAGGGACTGTATTATTCCTACTTTAAAACCATTATTGAGGCTCCTACCTTCCTGAATGGTCTTTACATGATCATGAACGACAGGCTCACTGAATATCCATTAGTGATAAATACCTTAAAGAGGTTCAACTTGTATCCAGAGGTAAGACACTGATGTTTAATTCATATAGATATGATCAACCGATTTTGATGGCTAAAACACCTGAGCGTGATGTTCATCATTTTTGAGTAATGTTCACTTAGCTCAATTTGGATTGAACTTGCACTTACTTTCTATAAATGAAGTGTCAGTGAGAACAGCAACTTCCTAATGGGTCTTACAATCTGATTAGCATTTAGCATTTTTAGTATTGGTTGCCATGCCAATGTACTGTAGTAGCTAAGGCCAACAGCCAGTTTGGAGGAATCTTCTTTTCTGCCTCCTGTACTGCAGGTGGTCCTGGCCAGCTGGTACCGTGTTTACACTGCTACAATGGGAGCTTTGGGAATCCCCACTAAGATGTGCTGGTCCATCAACAGAGGGGAGGGGCTGGAACCAGTGGAAAGCTGTGAAGGTACAGCTGTCCACATGACAACCTGATCTGCTTGAACATTCTGGGGAGGATGTCCATCTTTGAAGATTGCCTTTCTTGTTTTGGAAGGAACTTGTTACTTTTTAAAGTGGGCTGCGTGGTAAATGTGCAGCTTCGAAACTGGTCAAGTAATTCCTTGCTGTTGTCAGTTTTTGTACTTGTTCACATGTCTTTTCCTCTGGCTCTCTATGTAATTTGGCTTTTACTGTTTTAAGATGAGGGTTTTAAGTATTGGTCACGTGTGAAAAGTGCTTGCTGATGTGGCATTGGTGTCTCTTAGGCATGGGGGATCCTGCTTACTTCTACGTTACTTTTGTCTTCCTCTTAAATGGGGCAATGATGAGCCTCTTCTACATCTATGGAACATATCTAAGGTAACTTCATGATTCCTGGATATTACATTTATTCAGGACTTATTTTTTTCCTTTTTCTAAAATAAATACCAGATTGCCTGTAATGCTTTTCTGTTTTATGGTCTCCAGTGGCAGCAGGTTGGGTGGTGGTGTTACAGTCTTGTGTTTCTTTTTTAACCATGGTGAGGTAAGTATTATAACGCGTTCCCTGACAGTTTGTTTGTATATGTAGAACTTTTTAAGATTTCTTGTGCCTAGCTGATTCTGCTGGTATTTAGCTTGGAGAGCTGCTGTTGTGTTAACAGGATGTAAGTGACTTTGGCTGTTGTGACTTCCTGTCAGAGCACTCGGGTTATGTGGACCCCACCTCTGAGAGAGAGCTTCTCGTACCCTTTCCTGGTTCTGCAGATGCTCCTCCTCACATACATCCTACGGTAACTCAACCCCCCCCTCCTCCCCATATTTTACCTTTCCTATCTGACAGACACTCTCACTTTAAGAATTGAATCTTCCTGTCTCTCTCTTCTCGCTTTGTTTGAATACTCCCCCACTCCGTTCGCTCATTACTGTTTGCATGGTATTTATGGATCGTTTTGCTAACAATATCGTTTTGAATAATGTTGATGACGTCCCACAGAAACCGGACCCCCAGCCGGAGTGCCATGATGGCTCTGGGTGTCTCAAATGTGATGTTTATGCTGCCCTGGCAGTTTGCACAGTTCGTCTTGCTCACTCAGGTGAGAGGAGCTTTCTCTGTTGCAACACCAGGGAGATGAGACAGCGGCTGGCAGGAAACAGTACAGAAACCCATGTAGCAGGACCCATTGCCTTAAAGTTCCAGGGAACATGGAGTAAAAGATTACATTTTTTGTATGTTCCAAGATTGTATTAAAATCTAGTAAATTTTAAATGAAATTTTAAAAAAACAACAGACTATCTGGCTGTGGTCCTAAAATGTGGTTCTAATGAGCTTTTAAGATTGGAATCCCTCTGTGCACAACTGCCTGCTAATGTCTGTTAATTACTCACAGTTGCACAAGCAGAAAGAATCAACATTGTCGAGGTCTTTGTGTTCAGACTTACCAGTGTCATTTTGACATAATTCCCTCATGATGTATGATCACAACAGACAGCATCACTAGATGAAACTGTTGGGGGAGGGGTAACTGAAATCTGCTTTGCAATTTACAGTGTAGAGCATATGGAAGATTTACTGAAGATCAGATCTGCTCATTTTCCATCAGAAAGGAATTTGAGCAAAGTACATGCAAGATGGTAGAAAGTAGCCAAGCATATTTTAGGGACAAGAGACCAGCATTAACCTAATTACAAGTTATCTTCCCTGGGGCTTTAACATGACAACTGTGTATTTTCAGTGAAATTACTTTATAGACAATAAAAAAAATAATAAAATCAGACCGCAATCACACCATACACTGTGCAAGATTACAGACGATCTAATGGAGATGTGGAGCTCAAAGTTGAATTATGCCTCTCATAATCAGAACAGAGTAAGTTCTAGATGGTCCAGACATTATTCAGTGTAGGTAATGTGCTTTTTCAGTGCATGTTCAGCCTTCTTGTGCTGTACTCATGGGCTGTTCTTGTGGCTGTGAAGGTGTCCTCCCTGTTTGCCTCGTACATTCTGGGCTATCTGAGTCCAGCCAAGATGCAGGCCATCCTGGTGACACACATGGTGAGTGTTAACCTCACTCCACTCTGCATGATTAACATGTGTTTAACATGCCAGTAGGAGTTGAGCAGAGGTAGGTAGGTGTGTGTGTGTGAGGAGGGGGGACATACAGTATTGTATGATTATTGGACATACAGTAATTTGATGTTCATACTAATACACCAGTGTGCTGCTGGCAGTGACCCTGCTGTCCCTCCACCCCTCGCAGGTGTCTCTTGGAGTCTGCTTCGTTCTGATGTTCGGGAACTCCATGCTGCTCACATCCTTCTATGCTTCCTCCCTCATCTCCATCTGGGTGAGTGAGACCGGCGCCCCTCTGGGTGGAGCCGGCTGGCTGGAGATGAGCCTCGCTCCCACTCCACTCGTGAACTTTCTTGTGTTCCAGGGCATCATTGCGCTGAGGGACTGGTTCTGCGACACCTTCCGAGCTGGGATCTTGACGTGGGTGAGGGAGAAGCGCTCCACCGGCCTCTGGACATCTGCCGCTTCTGCTCATGGCTCTTTTTAACGCCGCTGTCACTTGCAGGTGATGCAGTGTCTTGCCTGGGTGGTGACAACGGTCATTCTGAAGTCTACGCTGGCTGTGTTCTTCGGGGCTTCAGATGACGTAAGTAACCCAGAGAGGTAGAGCCTACTGCCATTGGTGATTATCTGGTGGTGATACTAGGTACCCACATTAGGTGATTACCTGGACCAAATCTTTCCACCAAATATTGATTTCTGAACTCTTCCTATTCGACATCTGCAATATCTACAACGCTGCATTAAAAAAAAAAAAAAAAGTTGTAAATGACAACATTTGATTTAGGATCTGGGAGAAATGTAAGTAGTTTATAGCACAAAAATAAAAAAAATTGTCTCGCACATAATAAAATATGTCTCCATGCTTCTGAACTAGGCTCATATCAGCAGTCTGATCAAGTCCAAATTCACCAGCTACAAGGACTTTGACACCATGATGTACACCTGTGCAGCCGAGTTCGACTTCATGGAGACGGAGGTGAGCAGTGCAGAGCTGTACGGCTGCAGGCGACCACAGGCTTCCTGCCCAAGCCACCACGTCGCTCAGACTTTAAAGGCGTATGTCCGATTTGTGTGTGCCTCCACCTGTCTGCATTCTGCTTTCAGACTGTTCTTCGGTATATTAAAACCCTGCTACTTCCTGCTAACGTGCTGGTGGTTGGTGTTATTGCTGGAAGGGTGAGTCTTTGTGCTTTAACCCACCTGTTGAAGCTGCTGCTGGTTTTCCCCTGCGCTCCTCACACGCCTGTTCCGCTCCCCCCCCCCCTGCCCCCGTGATCACAGACCGTAAAGGACGTCGTCATGGCGCTGAGCCGCCAGGGTCCTGCCGAGGTGGAGGAAGTCCCGAGCGCTGACCAGTGAGTGACCCGTCCCTGCTCGCACGAACCTTTAGTGGAGGAGGCTGTACCAGGCGCAGAGAGGACAGGCGTACAGCAAGAATGACATCCTTCACTGTACAAACACGTCTGTGTCGTCTGTGTTTCGCTGACATGCAGTTGTACGGTCGATGAGACGATATGGCTGTTTGTCTTTGACCGTAACAATATGACACAATGGTTGCTTTAATCCTATTTTGGTTCTCTCTCTGTAGGGCGGAGAAGTTGGCTAAGGGTGTGGTAAGGATGGCCTTATTTCTGAATGCCACTCAACTACAGTAACCACAGTGTATCCAATTAATTGTTGAGCAATATCAGTGTGCTGCTACAGTATCCAGGTACTAAATATGTTCAACATCAGTTTATGGGATTACCTTAGTTGTGGTAAACAGCTTAATTATACACCGAATTCTTCTTTTATATCTCAAATCACTGTGTGTGCTGATCTATAGATTTGTTTGTAACTGATGTGACCTTGTTCAGCACCTTTTTTGTGTGTGTGTGTGTGTGTGTGTGTGTGTGTGTGTGTGTGTGTGTGTGTGGTAGATGGTATATCACAGTCTGCAGATGGTGGCTTTTGCTGTGTTGGCTGTTCTCATCATGAGGCTCAAACTCTTTCTCACTCCTCACATGTGTCTCATGGCCTCCCTGGTCTGTTCCAGACAGGTCTCTCTCTACCACTGCTGCACATCCTTTCTCAGTTTGCTCCCACTGGGGTTACTGGGTTTTGTTTTTTTCTGGCCTACATTTCCTGATTTTTCGCGTTGTGTGTGTCTGTGTGTGTGCGCGTGTCTGTGTGTGTGCGCGTGTGCAGCTGTTTGGCTGGGTCGGGGAGAAGGCCAGGCAACACATTGTCGTATTTGCCCTTGTGTCCATTATGGCAGTTCAAGGGGTGTCCAACTTGCAGTACCAGTGGGGCATCATGGGAGAATTCAGCAACCTCCCTCAGGAAGACCTGCTGGAATGGATCAAAGGAAACACCCCGCAGAGTGAGAGTCTGCCACGTTACCGCCATCATCCTCACATCCTGGTGTCTATTTAGTGTTTAGTGTTTTCTTTCTCTTGGCAAAGCTTTGCTGGTTCTTAAAAAGGGCACAGGATGTTTCTCTCGGCCTGAAAGAAACGTCCACAAAACTGCCCAAAGTTAGACTTGTTCAAATGAGCTACCTACACTTTACAGTTTAATCAGAATCTTTAACTTCCATCAGGTCCTGGCAGCAACCTGATACACACACAGCAATACAAATGAATAGGAACAGTCATTTTTACATGTTGTCCACAATTACGTGTCTCATTTGATGTCCAGTAGGTGTTGTAACAAATATAGTTACTGAAAGATCTGTTTATTAACGCCGATGGCTGCTGGTCGTACAGATGCGGTGTTTGCTGGCGCCATGCCCACCATGGCGAGCGTAAAACTGTCCACAGGAAGAGCGATCGTCAACCACCCCCACTACGAGGACGCCGGGCTGAGGTCAGACCACCCCCACTGAACCTAACGGCCTGGCTCTCGTTAAACACATCTCGCATAGTTCACATATCGGCCACCGGTCACAGATTTGCTTTGCGCGCCTGCGTGGGCTGTTCCTTTAGGGAGAGGACTAAGCTGGTGTATGCCATGTACAGCCGTAAGCCAGCGGAGGTGGTGAAGAGGAACCTGCTGAGTCTCCAGGTCGACTACTTCATCCTGGAGGACTCGTGGTGCACCAGGCGCACCAGGTAAAAGCACAAGCACACACAGCCTTTTAAACGTGTCTGCACACTGGCTTCTCTCTATCTCTATCTCAATGCTCAGCAGTCACGCTGGCTCTGTTTCAGGCCCGGGTGCAGCATGCCTGAGATCTGGGACGTGGAAGACCCTCCCAACGTAGGCAGGACCCCGCTCTGCTCACTCATGTCCAGGGACTCTCGCCCACACTTCACCACTGTCTTTCACAACAACATCTACAAAGTTCTGAAGGTGCCCAAAGCTGCCAGAGACCCCAGATAACGGCCGTCCGAGGCCGTGCTAATTAGCGCCGTCCGAACTGGTCGCGAACTGTTTGCGTCAGTGTTTGTTTTGGTACCTGTTGTGGGTGTTGTGTTGACTGAGGTGTCAGTGGACTGTACTGCCGGTGTTTTCTACACCTGTTGAACTGTGAGAACTGTGTTGAACCCATGGACTTGCTCACTCCTGCTGCTGCTCCATTGCCACCACAGTATGTTCAATCATCTACTTTTTAAACTCTCCCCTCAGCAGGTTTACCGTTTAAATGTTTGTTGGCTCTCACCTTTTCTGGGTAAAAATGTTTTCATTTGTTATTTTTTTTCAATGTAGCAAACTATCACCCTGAAAAAATATTTAAAATACTATTTTCTATCAAGAATACAAGAATCTGTATTTGCAGTGTTTCAATATTTGAACCTTCTGACTATGTACTAGAGTTTTTGTGATTTTTTCAGAACTTGCTGCTGGAGTGATACAAGGTCTTCTTGAATTTGAAGTCCTTGAGTGTTGTACACTCTGACTGTTGTGAATGTGTACACAGGAAGCCTGTCATTTTCTGTTAATGCCTGCACTCTTCATGTGGGGCTGAATTTGTTTCACAATTGTGAAACAAATTCACCACCACCCCCCCCCCCCTGACTTTGTTACCACATATTGTGCTTAAAATAGAAAACTGAAGCAAAGCTGAGAAGTTCATATCGTTTTGGTGCATCAACTGCCTTTCCTGGTATTTGGGTGGGGGGGCGTCTTAAACGGTGTAAATTTAGCAAAGCGGCTAGTGACGGAGACCGAGGAAGTCATTCTCCAACTGCCCCAGTGCTGTTCTTCAGAAATATCCACGTTTGCTGTACGTCTTTCCTCTCCATTTCCGGTTGGTCAGGAAATCATTCAGTGCACAGAGCCGCTCGCAAAATCAATAGCTTAGTGTTGATGGTGCGTTTTGGTATGATAGTATGTATGTTTCCAGTTCAAATTTCCCCATAACCGTGGCCAGTATTACATAGGTTATGGAGAACTTGCTTTGTGGAATGTGTATGTAGTCCAAAGCTTTGTGTGGCCTGTCAGAGCCAGCAGAGGCCAGTGGATGCAGGCCACACCGTCTGTGGGCTTCGTGTAGCGTAGACTGGAACAGCGCAGCTCAGGAAAACCTTCAGAAATCCCAGCTGCATCTCACCCTTTGACCAACGAGACCCTTCAGTCAAATGTAGACATGAGATTGAAAATCTGCACATTAGCAAATACACGTTGTAGGAGAAAAGTGGTATATACTTTTCTTATTGATGTAACCAAGCTGCATATCAGTCATGATGCATTTCTTAAATTAGTATTAACTTTTTTTGTTTTTCCACTAAGATATTTGAGCATTGTGATTCAAATTGATATCCTAATCAGATTTGCCTAATGTTAAGGATGGGGATGTTTTATGTGGAAATATCATTTTGTTTGTAGTTCTGAACTTTTTTTACTTTGCTTTTTCAGTGTATTTTATGAATAAAGTTATTTGTAATTTTGCAGTGTGGCTCCCATTCACCTGTTTTCTCAGTGAGAAGAGAAAGTGCTGCAGTCATATTAGTTTAGTAATGAGCTCAAAACAACACTGGAAACTAGTTACCTTTATTGGTGTTTACAACAGCTTCAAAAGCTTTACAAAAAATAGATCTCCATGTTTTCCTCATCACCAAAAAAATACATGTACATTGTACACTTCCAAAACAGTAATCTCTCCTTTCTAAAGTCTTTTATACATTCCTGCTTTGACCAGTCCAAAAAGAAAACGTACTGTCCTCTGATGAGCAGCGCTTAACCATTCTGTAGGATGGTTTCCAGGCTGAGGTGGATTAGGTGAAGAGATGGAGGATTTTGAGCACCAGTACTCTGATACACAGTCTGGCTTCTGTAGGGAAGCCGTGCTTAGCAGGTCAGTGTCGATGCTTTCCCATTCCTATAGAACCCAAACACTCACTACAAATCTTCCACGGCAATGTGGGGAAAAAAAAAAATCAATTTATCATCATTGTTCTAAAATATAATATTGACTATGCTGGAAGCAATAGAAATAGTTGCCATAAAGGTCAACCAGGTTAACATTTGCTTCCAATCAAATCATTGTAGTATTGAAGCATTTCCATACACTTATCCCTAACCTCACCAAAGTTCTCAACCTAAGAATTTAAACAGGTGATTTCCTCAGATTTTATAAATTCTAGGCACAAATCTTTTGCAGTTTATAAATATTTTCAGCAATTTCCAAACTCTACCCCCTGGAAACTCACATTCTTCGAGGTGACACACTGAAGACTTAATTGGGTTGATCATCTAAGGGTGGATGGGAGCGTGGTGTGAGCAGCCTTTGCTGGTGCTCGGGTGGAGCCCGGCGCATCCTGACACTGCTCTACGCGGACATGGTAAAGAGGGTTCCAGCTGAGCTGGGAGCTAAATGCCTTAGCAGCAGGTGCTAAAGTGCACAGTTTAACACAGGGATGAAAAGGCAAGTACAGGCCCACTAAAAACCTGCTTAACCTGCTGCTTTTAAACATTTCATCAATACATGCTTGAAAATAAATTAAAAGATTAACAAACTGTAAAAATAAAAAAACAACAAGACATACATAAGTGCTAAACAAAATGGTTGATCCAGTGACACAAAATGTTGCACTACATGTAAACTAGGAAATGGATTATTTTTCCAGAGCCCGGCACTGCTTGTGCCTGAAGGCGTCTGAAGCAGAGCGTTTACAGCATTGCTCATATACATTTCATGTTTAAGTGCTGAACCAAATAAATGTTTAAAGCCAAATGGGGGGAAAAAAGCACTCAAAGTTTAAGCGTCTTGAAGATTTTACATGGCAGTTTGTAAGTGAACTTGGTGCATTCTCAGATCAAACTCGAATCCGTCCGAAACACCAGAACATGACACCATATTGTATTAGGACATTTTCAGGGCATTCACCAAATACTCAAGACTCACATAGAGTCTTCTTTAAAATATTTCTTAAAAATAAATAAAACTGTAACAATAATAATAAAAAAGAAAACATTTAGACATGGACGTCTATTGACACTGGTTCACGATGAAATGGTACCACAAACCTCAAGTGTGTTTATAAAACTCTTCTCTATAGTACTAAAGGAGTTTTAATCCATTTGAACAGTGCTGAACAGATATGGCTCTGGCTGAAGACAACAGAGAGCCTGAACCTAAGCAAAGCCAGCTTTGGCAAACATCTGAACAGTTTTTTAAGAAAGAAGAACACATTATGCTAAAAGGTCTGCTACCTTTAAATAACATCTACTCTCAGCTAAAAATAAACCATGAGTAGCTCATTACAGTACACTTTTAACCAACGCTATGAGTAGATTTATATTAAAATAAAACAGTAAAAAGGAAAGGCAAACTTGTTCGCATACTTAAAAAAAAAAAAGTGAAGAATGTGTGAACACATGCGATTGCTTTTGCCTGGTGTCCTTCATACTTCTGCCCAGAGTTAGTGGTGGTTGGGCGTTGGTGTGTGTGTGTGTGGGGGGGGGGGGGAGCGGGCACAAGTTGTCTCCACTGTACCATCACAGCGATGTCTCTGTGTCCCTTCGTGTCCTTCCGTCTTCATCCTCCACGGTGATGAGGACGCTAGCGCTCTTCCTGCTGTAGGAGGGATGGTGGACAGAGACAGTGATTAGCATGGAGTCTTCATGTGTTTGTCTGTGGGCGACCAAAGGCCCACATCTAGAGCACCGGGAAAAATCTGAGATGAACGGTGAACTGGAGAATATAACACACCAAAGATGAGAAAAGCAGGTAAGATGGCGGAAGTTAGAGGAAATATAGCTACCTGTCCCTAGCTTTCACTTTGGAACTGTCAGAGTTCATGGCAACAGCTTTCCAAACAGAGGTTTTGGCCATTTCATCAGTAATGTTTACCACAGATGGGTCATAACTGCAGGGGAGTCACAACACACAGCACAGCAGGTCAAACACAAACACACCCACTGAGAGACGAACCTTTCCACACACCATCTCCCATTACTGGCTCACTAACAGAGCTCGATGGCCAGTTCTATGAGTAAAGCTGCAGATTCACCTCAGATGAATTCACCCCTGGTGAATCTGCACCCCTGTCCGCACACAGCACATATGACGTCCACTATCATGAATTGCAGAACATCTGTAACATTTTTCGAGGAACCAGAACCATTTCAGTTTGCGAACCTAATTTGGAACGGTTCGGTGTGTTTCCATCAAAATAGCTTCCAGAACCCTAAAAGTTTATTCCCAGTTGGAACCAAGAAAGAGGGAGTTTCTTCAGCTTGAACCATGATGATGTTGGGGGGGGGCGTGTAAATATACGGTGAACTGGATGTTCATGTATGAAGGAGAAGGTAAAAAACAAGCTGAAAAAATAGAAAGGAAGTACAGACACTATAAAGAAAAGTTAGCATGCATCAGAGCTAGACAAATATCTGTAAAAAGAAACAGCGATATGCTCACAATCTTGGTATTACTGTTTACCATTGTCAGAAGTGCAAACCGGTCTCAGAAATGCAAACTGTAACAGTTCCAGTTCCTGATTGGGGGAAAAGGGCTGTTTGAGGGAGAATAGGTTCTAAGAGGAAGTTCATACCCAGGACTATTGATAATGTGCCCCAGTAAAAGGGCCTCATTTTAAAACGCAGCCTAAAACAGACATGGATTTTGGGTCAAAGAGATCTTTCTGTGTGCCTTTGATCTTATCCTTGTGTCCCCAGTGTCCAATTATTTCCCATGTGTTGTGTTCAGTTGTTCAGTTTATGCACGTCTTCCCTCTGTAGAACATCTCACAGCCTGGTCTAAGAGGGACCGTTTCACCAAAAGCATTACAACCTGACCAAAACTGACCACCTGCGATGGCCTTCTTCACACCTGCCAGGGCTCCAGTAACACCGACCAGCTGAAGCACAGTGCTACAAACTGCTCACACACACACACAAGCGTGCGCTGGATAAATACGGTAAGTAAATAGGTACAAGCTCACATTAATAGCATTACACCAACCAAAAGCACATTTTCCAACTTTGAATGCTGTTAGAATCTTCGTTCATAACCTGAAGAACAGACGTTTGCGTTCGCAGTAGAGACGTAGCAGATGCTGGTGGACGGCACACCGCCCCCAGAAACAGGCAAGACTGAGGCACAGGCCGCCCTGCTCTTGGCGATGTTGTTGACTGAATCGCCGGTTCTTTCCATCACGGCCAGCCTGAGCTCAGAGTGCCGGGAAGTTTTTTTTTTTGGGGGGGGGGGGGGTTTGCAAACTTCACAAACGCATGCGGTTACGCTGGGGGTGAGAATATGGGCTTCACCAACGTTAATCAGACCTCGCAGGTGATTATCCGGGCAGAGAAGGAAAAAAGGAAAAAGCATTTGCTAAGATCAGATATTAAAACGCAGCCATGGGATGAAATTAGTGACCAACCCCTCCTCCGGTTTCCTCCTCATACAAGGTGTGGGAGACTACGCTGTCAGATCTGTCTCAAAAGAAACAGCGCAAGTAAGTGTCTAAAACTTCAACTGGACAAGATGTCACACATTGTTGGGTGTGCGGGGGTTAATCTAAGGAAGCAGAAAGGCAAACTGAAGCGGAGCTGACCTGGTGTTCAGGGTTCTGAGGCTGAGAACATGGCTGCCATTGTACTCCTCACCACCCTCGCTCTCCAGCATGCGCTGGGCTTCCTGGGAAAAAAAACACAAAACACACCACTGATTCTTCTCAAACATCACTAAAGTCCCCAACAATTTGAGTTTACGAGAAAGTGATCAGGAACTCTGTCACAGCTGCCAGAACAGCAGAGCTTTTGTTGATAAATATTTCCCATGCAGAAAACGGTGCTGGAAAGTGTGAATGTGAGCTTCCACACTCAAACCAGGATTCCTGAAGATGAACTTGACTGACAGAAAATTTACAGACCCTCAGACCTAGAAAACCTGGTGTACATTTGCAGAACCTCAGACACAGGTGCAGTACATTTTGCAGAATTACATCAAATTAAACAGCGAATTATAGCTAAATGACACCATCCTCACACATACCACACTGCAATCGCATTTATATATTCATGAAGTATATATATATTCTCTGACAAGTTACAGCTCATGGTTGAAGTTACAGTTCATGGTTGGAGGGGTGTAAGGCACTTCTCATACACTTTTCTCAAAATAACTTCTGTAAGGTGACTGATTTCTGAAGGCGAGACCATGTGCAAAAGTTTTTTTTTGTGCAAACACCATTTCCATAACAACAACAAAAAAAAACATAATATATAATAACAGGTAATATACAACATGTATAATATACAATAGGTAGTCTGTATAAAACTCTGGAATTAAATATTAGTACACACTATTAATGTAAAAATCCATGCTGTTTGTGAATGACATGTTTAATCAATAAGTTCAAGGGTCCACTGTGAGCTGCTGAACTGTGTTAGCATGTGCAGTGTTTAGCACAAGTCCCAGGCTGAGACATTGTTAGCATGTGCAGTGCTTAGCACAAGTCCCAGGCTGAGACATGTGCAGTGCTTAGCACAAGTCCAAGGCTGAACTGTGTTAGCATGTGCAGTGCTTAGCACAAGTCCCAGGCTGAGACATTATGGCAGACGTGTACAAACCTCTTTTGCTTTCTTTTTCTTGTCATCCTCTTTCTTCTTCTTGCTTTCAGGCATCAAGTCATCCAACCAGCTGAGCTCCCGCTTTGTAAAGCAGAAGTCTAGAAGCTTCCGCACAAACACTAGAGCCAAAACCTAGTCCCAGGGTTAGGGTTAGGGTTAGGGTTAGGGTTAGGGTTAGACCAGAAGACCCACAGAGACCCAGAAAACACAGTTAAAATGATGTTCATCAAAGCTTTGAATACCATCATATAGTGTATAACTGTCTTCTATACTTTATGTTCTAGCACTTTACATCTGTAATTGGTCTGGTTACATGAGTCAAATCAAGCGGACTCTATTTGACATGTACTGTATAAAGAAACATTTGTGCTGAAAAGTCATGCTGGTTTGTTCTATTAGATCTCGCTGAAACGTCAGGCACTCTTGTACTGGGTGAGAGGTGTACTGGGACAGTCCTGAACTGTTCCATCCTGCCACACAGAGTCCTACACTGAGATGGTACTAGAGTGCTGTACTGGGTGGGTGTTGTCCTAGGACAGCCCTCAGAATGTTAAACTGGACCAGGGCTATGCTGGATTAAATTACTGTATCAGAGTACTGCACTATATTAAAGGACTTCATCAGAGTACTGCGCTAATTTAAAGCACATCATAGGCTGTATCAGAGTGTGCTGCATCAGTGATATACTGTATCAGAGTGCTGTGCTGTATAAGCTCTTTACCATCATGGGAAAAACCACAGCGGCTGCAGACACCTTGATGACCCAGAGGAGCACCAGGCAGGTGAGCTGCACTATGGTGAAGACATGCACCTTCCACAGCGGCACGTAGCGCAGATAGATCAGATCCGGCTGG
>JAOYMR010000027.1:9350387-9363023 GCA_025802075.1 Tenebrosternarchus preto
CTGTCTGTGGGCCTGTCTGTGGGCCTGTGGCCTGGCCTATGATGGCCATATCTGTGTCGAAAATGAGACTTTGGATTGATACATAAAAGTTATTGATTAAATAGATAAATAAATCAAGTTATTGAATATCAGTACATGTACGTAATATGAAGGTTGGGAGGGGATTTGGATACTAACACATATCACTACTGATCGCCACAGGATGGGTTCAGATAGATCAATTAAAATTCAAACATGGCTATTTCTTTGGTTGAAAATCAGTCAGGTACCCTCTGGCTACAATTACACCGCATACCATGCTTGTCACATGACCTTCTACCCATAAAAAACTCAATTAGCATCCAGCCTGGAACTGTCTAATTTATCTTTCAGTCACCCTGTAAGTAGCCTCAAATACCAGTTGGTAGAGTTCATAGAGGATACCTGCACTTGCGAATAAGTCTTTATTTACGGATGTCATTCATTTTTTCTTGTAGCAAGTCCTCACTGGGGTGTACTACAAAAAACTCAGGGATTTAACAGAGACTAACAGGATTTTGGTTCCACAGCCATCTTTACAGGTGAATGTTTAGCTAACTTACTTAGATAATGCAGCTTACCACAGGAGCTTATCTGAAGGACAGACTCAAGTAATGTTTTTTTTTTTGCTGAAAGATGAGAGGTGCAGTGACAGCTAACCCATAAGATACAACAACATTCCATTCCTCAGGAAAAAAAATCCCAGTAATCATATGTTGCTTCAGAACTCACAAAAACCATTAAGCCAAAAACAAAATCTTCTTACACTGTAATTTCTTAATTCAAGTGAGAGAATCACATACAGCTACACTGTTCTCTCAGCAGGTGAGGCTTTTGTTCACTGGCTCTTAGTAGAAGTGTACAATTAACCAAATAAGTGATAATCCTTTGCTGGACAAACATGCAACACGCTTTTCACCCTCTGAATTGGACCAGCTACGCCTGGGCTTGAAACATGAGTGGCATGAATGCAGGGGTTAGGAGTGCACACGCGCACGCACACACACACACACGCACGCACACACGCACACGCACACGTGCGTCCAGAACTGCTTGGGTAAAGCAGGAAGACTAATAAATTGTGAGAGAATTTGACAGAAAAGAACAAGAGGAGGTGGGTGGGTAGAGGGGGGGGGGGCAGATCAAAGGTGCCCATGCTGAATGCCTGTTGATATTTGCCTTCATATTTGGTCATCCTTGGCGGAACTCTCAGACAGTTGTGGCTCCTCTTCCTCAGGAGGGAACATCACCCGTCATCCCTGTCACCTGGGGACACCAGCAGCTTCGGGCCCTGAAGGTGGGGTCCGGCTGGGCGTGAGCATGGGGAGTTATGTGGTGAGGGAGTTCTGTGGGGATTTCTGTGGTGAGGCTTTCGGCCAGGAGACAGAAGATGAGGGGACTGTGCGAGCAAGTGTGTGTGTGTGTGTGTGTGTGTGTGTGTGTATGTGTGTGTGTGGGGGGGGTGTTTGGAGACGGCAAAGGAAGAGGAGGTGGATGAAAATGATAATTCATGCATGATGGAGCTGAGGTATGACAAGAATCTGGTGTAACAAGAGGAACTACTGGCAGCGAAGAAACAATACAAAAATGTAGAGAGGAAATAAGGCAACAAACAATAATGCAGTGTGACACACCACTGTTCAAAGATTAAAGAGAACAGAGCACACACCCACAGCACAGTGCAGCTCTGTGAACCTTCTATGTTACACCAAATCCATTAAACTAATTTTAGTTAAAACAAAACAAAAGAGAATAACTGACATGTGAGAGGCCTCATGACCACCATTCCCTAACATTAAAATATCAAACAAAAATCACTTATTGTGTCCAATGTACAGACATGCAAATTGGCACTAGACCCACAGCATGCTCCAAACACGCTGGGCCAACTGCAAAGAAAACAATAACAACATCATCATCCTCACCATGGCAACCAGGCAAACAAGCTCAGTGCTGGCTACATGAGTGTTTTTTTTTTTTTTTTACAACTTCGATTTGTTGGTTCTTTTTGTTGACAGGAGGAGGATTCTACCTGAGGTGAGGGAGGTGGAACTCCTCCGTGTGGAAGTGGCCACCAACAGGGGCGGGGAACAAACACGCTATATATATATTTAAAAAAAACAAACAAAACACACAAAAACAAACAAAAAACTCGAGCATCTCACCGTTCTTCTCGAGCAGGTGTGGTTCTGAATGTTTCTTGCCTATGTCAGTGATGGAGCGCACAAGAGGGATGCGATTACTGAGTTTCTTCTCGTTCTGGTGCTGGTGGCGCTTCATCATGGCCTCTCGCACCTTCTCCCGCAGAGAGCCGTCCAGCTGTTGGGACGCCACCAGCCTGTCTATGATCATATCTGTGGGACAACACATACGCTTACAACTACGGCAACCGGCAGGGTGTCGCTGGAGCCATGGGTCAGCTAGTCAGTATGTATAGACTACAGTCTGACATCTGAAACTGGAATTTGAACTGAAATTAGGAATTTGGGCTCCAGTGCCAATAATATGTTAATTATTTAGGGACATTTATAAAATGCGTACAAAAAGACAGACTGATGCAAACTGGGAAAATTCTCTCACATAGACACACACACACACACACACATATGCACTTTCATTAAATCTAGAAAATAGGAATACCAATATTTTATTTGGGAATAACATAACCAGTGATCTAAAAGAAGAAATACAAATGAGGCTAACTGTGATTTGTCTAAACTACAACTTCTCAAAGAAAAGGCTAATCTAATAAAATAGTTACCTCAGTTCTATCAGTCTAATTCTAAGGTTAAAGCCTAACCTTCAATTTCTTATACCAAGTATAGACTACAGACTACAAGACTACAATCTTAGAATCAATACTGCTCATGCTACACATTTATTGCCTATGACCTTGTTTTGTTGATGTAGGCCTATATATTCTCACGCTACATGAGTTTCACAAAGCTACACATCTATTCTTCAAAGAGAGCTGGAGGTAAATACTGACACAAAACGTGATATGAACATATACTGTAATTATTGGTCAAGAGTGAATGTATTTTGCTTTAAATGTGCTTTGAGTTTGCACAAAATACATTAACATTCAAGTTGTTAGCCTGTGTCAAGTCAAGCCTGTGTGGGTTTCGAAACTTCCAATCAGATTGCAGCAACTGACTCTTGCTGCCCTTATCTTACCAATCAATTCTTTTCCCAAAATTATCTTTAAATTCTTGTTTCTCGTTTCTGTTCAAAATAGTGAAGAAACAACCACTACAGCTAGTTGCTCAGACTCCATCTTGACTATTCTTTTGTGTGTTCATGAAAGCGTATTTGTCAGGTGGATTTATCAGGATCGCCTCAGTTGAAAGATCATGCAGCATGTGAGTCTCATCTGCGATTGCTCATACAGTTTTAACACATGTAACAGGTACAATAAATATTGTGTAGTATGGTATAATATTGTATAGTATTATAACTGAGTAGTGTTTCTTGACTAAAGGCTAACCTGCACATTTCAAGGCTAAAGGCTAACCTGCGCGTTTCAAGGCTAAAGGCTAACCTGCACTTTCTAGGCTAACCTGCGTGTTTCAAGGCTAAAGGCTAACCTGCACGTTCTAGGCTAAAGGCTAACCTGCACGTTTCAAGGCTAAAGGCTAACCTGCAATCTCTTCGATGGTGTTGGCCCGCATGTCCAGCATGACGGTGCCATTCAGGATGCAGCTGCGAAGCTCAAACAGGCTGTGCAGTGAAAGCGTGGCCACATACGGCTTACTCCAGCGCTCACCACCGTCCTCCACATCCTCCTCAAACTTCAGCCACCTGCGTGCACACACCCACACAAAGGCATGCGCAAACATTAAGGTGTTGAGGTGTTAGGTGTTGGGATGTTAAACTGCGGAGATGTTAACGTGTTGGGTGTTAGGATGTTAAACTGTTGAAAGGTTATGGTGTTGGTGTTAAACTGATGAGCTGTTAAGTTGTTACAGGGGGTTATGGGTATGCCTACCTGGCTGTTTCTTTCCACTCACATAACTGTCCATCCAGGAAGTGCAGCTCATCGAGCTCGGTGAACAGATCGTGAGGAATGTGTTCTTCATCATCATCCTCAGTGCCCAAGATGAACTGCACTCTTTGGGAGGGTGTGTCTGCCAAGCAGAGGAAGGAGAGGAGCCTTAACAGCAAATCAACACACCAGACCAAGGGCACTGAACAGTTTAGGGCAGTCTGGCTCTTTAAGAAGAGCCATTTTGTCTTGTTTCAACAAAGTTGTTGTTTTGTCAGTTCTGCTTTTCCCTAACCCTAACTGCTTTCGCAAAACTATTTTTTTCATTCAAATTTGGCATCACTGAAAGGATTTCCGTGTATAATTATCTCCTGAGATGCCACAAAGCTGGCGGACTGGTATTTTCAGATGATTTAATCGACTGTGAATGTGCTGTGTGCTGCAAAGATGGCCCTGTGCTAACAGGAAAGCTTTCTTCCATCTGTAAAGCCAGCTCAACAAAGTGCTGTTCCTGCAGTTTGACTCTTTGTTGCATGCCATACTGCACGATGAACTGCAGCTGAAACCCCATGAAGGACTCACTGGTGCTGAAAGTCGGACAGCACCATAACGAATGTCTGGCAGTAAAACCCACAAGAAAACGACATTCTCCTTTTGTCATCAACCTGCCACTTGTTTTTGCCAAAAGAAGACATCAAAAGCGTTCTCTCAGCAAACTTCATTGTCATTTCTCTATTCTCTATACTACAGTTTATATGGCTCCTCCATATTGGTTGTTTTTAGAAATGTGTCACAGCAGCAGATACATTTTCTGATACAGCCAGAGGATAAACCAGAGGCTGCCACTGCTCATGGGCACTTAACTGAGTATATCACATTACAGTTACACGCAGATTTAAATTCACAACCAAAGAACGTGGTGGCTATATAGAAGAATGTAAATCCTTCAGTCTATAACGTACACATGGACAACATCCCTACCGAGCTGAAGCACAAATAAGTTTTAAACAGTGTGTTGAGAATCTCTTTCTGTTTTAAAAAGTGACATTTTGTAAACAGCAATGTGCACCGATTTCACTGTCTATCACACAGCAACCAGGCTATGATTAAAGTGCTTTCCTTTTGTTTTATGCCACCATCAGAAAATGGGGCAGAGTGAGGAACTGAAAGAGGCGTGTATAGCTAGCAGTAAAGGGTGGCTGCCAAGAAACCTGTCCCTAGTTTCAGGTTCAGGAGGACCATGATGGGGGGAGGGGGGTTCTAAGTGTTTACAAATGTTTATAAAAAAAAGGCTGTAACAGTGATCATAACCGTACCGCCACGTCCATCGTAAGATCTACCTGACGCGTGTTCCCTGCCGGGGCCAAGAGACGTCTTACCGTACGGGGGCGACTCTCTGCCGTCCTCGTGCTCCGAGCTCCGGTCTTTCCTCTTGCGGCTCTCGCCCCGGTCTTTTCTGTGACTACGGTGACGATGTCGTCTCCTGCTCTGCCTGCCCAGAGGCACGTGGACCCCCACGTACACTGCCCTGTGGCCTGCGAACACACAACTCATGAGCGTTCCACATCACTCATGTGGTGTTTTTTTGTTTGTTTGTTTATTTGGTTTTTCAAATTGTTTAGGTGTTTGGGACACACCAAGCATCATTCCAGTTCAAGTCTAATTGTGCCTGGTGGAGGAGTGCAGAACCTTCTCAGTAGCTACGCTGGGTTTATTTAATACGTCTGAACTGTCACCTTCTTGTGGTTCAGGACATACACAGAAATGTCTGCCACCTCATTGCCTCCTTCAGGAAGCCTCTGAATGATGCCTGGTTTTGCCTGGATGCTCTTTAAGCCAATTTAAGGGTATTTCTATTTAGGGTGATCTCTATTTAAGGTTATTCCTTATAGTTCACAGCAAGAAGAGTCAGTGAAGTGGAAACTATGACAGCCCCATTCAACCAATTGCTCTGCTCCATGTGGTCTGAGAAAAGGCAACAAGACATGAGAAAAAATAAAGTATAAAACATGACGCTTCCCCATAATACTAATAAACAACAGAACAATAAGTTCTATTGAAGTTCTAGAAGTTTCTAGTAACTCTAGTTCTTTTTTAAGCTTTGAGGTGATTTATCTGAATTTTGCAGCATCCATTTTTATGACTGGAATACTGACTTGTGTATGCTAAACGTCAATGCTAAAAACTGCAAGTTTTTGTTAACAACACTGAATAGGGTAAACAGTGCAGTAAGTACTGCGGTTAATTAAATTGTAAAGTCCAGTATGATGCATTGTAATTTTTTATTTAAATGTACGATACAGAACAGGACCTCACAATATGTACTGTAGGACTGGACCCCACTAGAAACTTAAATTTAAGTGGCCACTTCTAAAAAACCATTTGAATCCTTTGCCAGTTGGATGCGATGTGTATGTATTGTGTCTTGAGCGTTGTGTTGTGGGAAACTTAACTGTGAACTGATAAATCCATCAAATAGAGAAGAACAGCTTCAGTAACCCAACACCTCAGAGCTGAGCAGAAGAGCGTTAAAGACATGTATTGTGTGTTTGTGTGTGTGTGTGTGTGTGCACATGAGACATAGGCAGCAAGGAACAAACCAACAGAGGCCACTCACACATCAGTGAAAATGTCACTGTTTTCCTATCAGTGACTGCAAAGTGTGATAGGGGCATTAATCATGCAGGAACTCACTGTAGTTCCGCTCACTGACAACTGTTGCAACTGATTTACAGGACAACTCAAGTCATGTTGAAAATTTGATGTAAGGTGGTCAGGATAACGGCCTTTTTCCCCCTCATTTTGACATTCTGATAAGTGATGGTTACAAAAACCACACATACACATGCAAGGGCAACCATGGCCAAGAGATGCTCCTGCTCCTGTGCTCAACAGTTTATCTTGTAAATTTCCAACAGGAGGATGATGGGAAATAATTTCAAAAGGAATCTAGTTGTAGTCTTGCAGTGAGTGACCCTGTAAGATCCCCTTTGCCAAATCATAGTCTAGGACTAATGACATATTGATTTTAGATGTGAAAGGTAATCAGAGTCTTTTCGTTGTATGCTAACGTTGTATCGTTGTATCTCAGCATAATAGAACAAATCCTTATGAGTTGCCGCTATTTAACTGGTGCCTTTAAAGAAAGACTGGTGTTCAGTAACAGACGATACCACATAACCTATAACCTCTACACAAACATCCATCTAGAAATCCAGGACAAACCCATGTTTGCTGAGGTTTTTTTTTGCGGTGGGAGTCTGAACTCCTGTAGCCTGTCACGGCATCCAGTAAAACAAAGCTCACGTTAACACCTGCCAACTCTGTCAGAGTGCACAACCTGATAGGCTACCACTCTGAACGCTTACGACTTAGGAACATCTAAGCACTTTGGAGGAAGATACAGTTTCATGTAACTTTAGTCTGATTTGAAGCAAGCTTTCATAGATCATCAGACATACCTTTTCTTGTAGTATTTACACTTGGCCAGAAAACAGTAAAATGAGGAAGCGACAGAAAGTCTGTACATAAACTGAGGAGACAGGAAGCATCTGCTGATTAGACACGAGTACTGTGGTTGGAACTTTGAAGTCGGAACTGTCTGTGCTAGGAACTATGTATGGTATGATTTGTGTGTGGTAGGAACTGTGTGGGGTATATGTTGTGTAATAGGAACCGTGTGTTGCCGGAACTGTGTATGGTGGGAATTGTATATAATGGAATCTATGTGTGGTGGGAACTGTGACAGGATGTGTGTACAACAGGAACCATTTGAGGTAGAAACTGTGCATGGTGGGTAGGGTGTGCATGGTGCACTGAGCAGAAACTATTGCAGAATCATTGTTGAATCCAAGTAGGACCCGTTTCATTAATGAGATCTGGAACCAGTATCTAATCCTCCCTAATGCTGTTAAAGTTTGTGTGGGCGTAATCGTGCGACAGAGGCCAGCCCAAGGGCTCACAGGCTGTACCACAGAATCCTCTCAACTGCCTCTCTACAAACACTGTTTATGTAAGAAAAACCACAGGAAACTCATTCTGTACTGTGTCATCATTTGTCCTGCTGACTTAGGGTGAAAAACTGTAGCTGCCCTGAACACTGAAGTGGAGATATGAGGTATAGAGATTTCTATTGTACAACACAGTATTTATTTGTGTGGTTGAACTTTCTGCATTCACTTCAAAACAATAAGAGGAATCGTCAATAAGAGGAATCCTTTTGGAGATGTAAAAGGAGAAGGAAGCCAGTGTAATATAGGTCAGGGGTTTTCACAGCATCCCATGGCTGTGGGTGTGTGGTTGGGGGAGGGGGGGGGGGGTGAGTGAGTGTAACGTGTGTGTGTGTGTCTGTGTCTGGGTTTAGTCATCTGGCATGAACATCACTCCTTCACAGCTACACGCACGTTAGCCAAGCCGCCTATAAAAGACAGAAAGGCCTCACCCAGGAGCACACTGTGGGCTGAGAGAGAGAGAGAGGGCTCACCCAGGAGCACACTGTGGGCTGAGAGAGAGAGAGGGCTCACCCAGGAGCACACTGTGAGACTTTAATGCTGAGACACTGTGGACTCACACGTGCGAGTGAGTGAGTGAGTGTGTGTGTGTGTGTGTGTGTGTATATTCAGTCAGAATGTACCAAGAGTGACTGCCTTCATAAGTACTCTTACAAGCACATGGCCTATTACACCAGTCAGAGATGAAATCTGGTCTTTTCCTGGCCAAGGGAGATTTAATCCACATCCACAAAACCAGCTTACAATGAACTCTGTACCTCTGCAGAAGGTCTTCACAAAGAGTGAAGTGTGTTGGAGAGAGACAGAGGAAGGCCAGAGGGTTTCAGAACTGTGTTAAGAGTATACATATACACCAAGAGGTACAGACAGGTGGAGAAAAACAGGGGTGTGGCTTACTTTCAAGCTCCTCCTTCTCAAAATTTGTGTTGATGGTGGAGTTAGTCTTTCCCAGATCCACTACTGCCTCATCATCGTTACCCTGGCAACACAAGTAGAGAGGGAAAAGTGATGTAGACGATGGCTTGTGTCTGTATTGCCCCAAACAGATTTGCGGAAGAGCAGGGCATTTTGATAGTCTTTTGTTTGTCGTTGTTTGTGCAAAAACGAATAGTTAAATATAAATGGATTAATCAGACAAGAGACATAATAGATCAGCATTTATATGAGCTTGTCTTGACACAGGAGAGATTGTGAGTGCAGTGAGGACTGAGATGGAGACACACGTGTGTGGTTTACATGGGGACACAACGGTCCCTTGGGCCAGACACATGGTGGAACATGAAAGTAGCTTAAAAGCCACTGGGACCCTGGCTATCTTCCCTCCCCACCCCCAAAAAACACATAGCTGTGAGATCACGTCTTTCTGGAAAGGGTCACTCTGAGAGCAGCCTCCTGTGGGACCCGCAGTCCACTGACCCCTCATATCCCGTCGATCAACAGCAGGTTGTGTCTTGAGCCAGCAAAACGCAAAAGCATCAGACCACACAATACCACACAGTGGGAAGGTATTTCTACTGGCGCTATGAATTAGCCCCAGCTTGCCATAAAAATGGCTAGTTGTTCCCAAGGCTTCCCTGATCTCACAGGGCGAGGGGCGTGGTCTGGTGGTCACCCAGCGCCGTCGCTGCCGGAAACAACTCAACTTTCCTTTCAGATTTAAAGCCAGGAAAACAGGTTCAAAATGCATACACAGCGAAAACTCACTCGATGTGAACTGATCCCACTTCAGCTTTTGGTTGAAATAAAATACATATGACCTTCACTGTCATGTTTAGTCCTAATTCGGAGTCGTGGATTCAACAGATTCCAGGAATGATATCATCCACCTCAGTCCAGAAGAGAGCAATCCTATATATCTCTCAAGACTCCAGGGAATAACTGCAGTGAGTTGAAATACAAGATGTAGAGGTAGTAATTGCCAGAGAATAGGATATTTTGGATACTTCCATGCATGTGTGTATGTATATAGTAATATATTCTGTGGCAATAAGAGGTTTAAAATCGCTTTGAAATGCACTCAACCAAAACTGACCTTCCAATAAGCCCCACAGATAAGATGCCCCTTTCAGTGATAGTCAGTCACAGAAAATGTACAAGCTGAATCCAGACAATATACCCTGAAGGCAGAGATCTGTCTGGAGACTAAAATCCCCATTATCTTCCAGACACACTTCCACTGGCACAGCAAAACAGGACGAGACGAGTTACATTGTCCCAGTGCATTCAGAGACGTGGAAGTGTCATAACGTGGCCCAGAATGTTCCAGTTGTCTGCGAGATGCTTCCAGGGGAGTGCTGGTTGGTACTGTCTACGTGACACTCTCAGGACCCTGCAGCATGTTTGTTTAAAGCCCCTTGACAATAATCTGACTCCCATAATCCCAGCTGCCAAAAGCAAGTCAAAGTATAAAGACAGAGTGCCGTGTGCGTTTCTGCAAAAAAAACAAACGCCTGACTTCTAGTCTCACCTCATCTTCCATCTTAATCACAAATCTAAACCTGAATCATCACGTCACATCCTGCATTCTGCTTGATCGAAATGAAATCAGGAGATACGAGACACGTGTATCTCTTTCAGTGTATCGTTTTGCTGTGGGACTGAACAGATCTTTCAGCATCTTGGTTAGGCCTTGGTCAGGCCTGTCTGGTCCAGAGCTTGCCAGAGGTCTGCTATTCATGACCTGGAAGGCTATTTCTGGCTGTCTTTCTGAACTTACCCACAAGTGTTGCAGTACAAAAATAATCCAAACCCCCTCTCTCTCTCCCTAACACTACCAACAAGCGTGACTGGGTACTGCTTAGTAAATATTATTATGGCCGAGCTCACAGCCCAGACGACTACCAAATCTGGTGTACATCCAGAGCATTTTACAAAAACAAGCGTAAGTCAAGTTAACAACATGTCAGGCCACAGAAAAAAGTCACCAACAGCATTGGATGAGTTACACCATAACTCATATCAGTGTTGGCTTAGGTTCAGCCAACCGCTGAGAAAATGAAGTGGTATGATATCTTTCGTTCACCAGAACACCCCGTTTTCTCTCAGCTTATCCCGACTTTACTAAAGAAATGAGTGTGAGGGGAGAAAAGACCACCACCATGTATAAGAGCAGAGAAGCAGGCAAGGCTGAGGAACACAGTGTTTTCTGAAGTGTCAGCTGTAAATGGGAGTGTTGCACATGGTGAAAACTCAGTCTTTATTCTCCTCAGCTAACACTCCTCTTTCCACAATATTTTGGGCTACACGTCATATACCAGACCAGACGTCATATACCAGACCAGACGTCAAATCCCAGACCTTCCGCTAATAGTCAGTAAACCTTCATTCAGACTGGAGGCTGTAAACAAAATGTCAGTTTAACAGTTATTAATCAATGCTTCAAGAGACAGCGACCTTTTATTATTTAAGTCAAAGGTTGTGTTCTGGGTCGTCTTTTACCAGTGTGAGAAACTCGTGTTTAGACTGCAGAACACATTGACCTTTGCTTCAGCTGAAGCCCATTGAGCTCCTTTTGAAAATGAGGGCACTGTGTTTTGCGTATCTGTAGTCAGTGCATCTTCTCCAAAGCTCTGAAGGAAAGCCAGTGCTTTGTCTGGTAGGTCTGGGAAGGAAAACAGCAACGCTCGAACACGCTGTGCAACCTGTTCCACTCGGATGAACCCATGGAAGCAGCCGCGTGGAACCACCCTGAAGCAGGAGCTCCAGCTCGCCTCTCGAAAGGTCAACAAGGGCTGGATGACCAGCGCAGACCTTTAGGTCTCTGCAGGACGAAGAACGCTGCCCGTTCAACAGCCGGCAGGAGATGCGCTAAATAGCGGAACGAAGAAACAAAAAAAAGCCATTTCGAAAAAACTGTTCTGGCAACCTCGAAGTGAAGTCGCAACACCTTTCAGAGCCGAGCCAAAGAGCAGGAGATCAGATGGAAATGTTCATACACCCCGCAAAGCATGTAAAGAAACCCTGAGCAAGAGAGTGTGAGACACCCAGGCAGAGGTCAGCTCAGAGACATACCTTCCTGGCCGTCGCTGTGGTGCTCCTCGCAATGTCTCCCCAGAAGTCCTGCATCACATCCAAACCACACGAAGGAGACCTGGCGCTCTCGCTCTGAGGGAGATCAGGCAAAAAGGAGAATCACTACCACTCCAGCAGCAGCCGCGCACACGGCAACGGAGGAAGAGGAGATACCAGGGACAGACGAAGACCACGCAGAAAGGAGGTTCCTAGCCTAAAAAGCTGGACTCGGATGGCAGGAGGTCCCCCTCTTGGGGAGCCAGAGGTGGCGCAAATAGTCAGGCTCACTCGCGTCTACAGCGACGACGAGAGAACAGGTAGCAGTGAGGACCACAGTACTGACGAGCACAGCACGTACATTTCTCACCGTGGGTCTCCATGATCTCTGTGCTGAAGCCTCAGACATCCTGTTACGGCCCTAAATATGGGGGTTATTTATATCTCAGCAAGTTGGTGTGTGTGAGTGTGTGTGTGTATTGGAGTACCAGGAGCAAGGGAGGGGAGTAATGCAGTTCAAACTGAAATGGAACCACAGGTGGGGCAACAAGGTCTGGGAGAGACACAGGCAGTCCAGGTTCATGTCGGAGTGACTGACGCTCACTGCAGTGACGT
>JAOYMR010000027.1:9412810-9429880 GCA_025802075.1 Tenebrosternarchus preto
GAGAGAGAGAGAGAGAGAGAGAGAGAGAGAGACAGATAGATAGATAGACTGATAATGTTAATGATCCCAGAGGGAAATTTAAGTCAATGATAATACAGTATTTATAATAATAATTAATTTCAATTATCATATGCGTTATTACCAATATGCAAAATAAACACTGAAGATGACTAAATCTGTAAACCACATGAACTACAAGTGTTATGAATGACAGTGCTCTTGCCTCCTAACAGGTTCCATCAACCGTTGGCCTTATTAGCCCATATATTCCACAGAACTCAAATGAAATGAACGTCCACATCTCAACCTGCACGCTGGACAGGTTTAACCTGGACGCCCCAGACTCTTAGAGATTCACCAGAGTGCTGTGTGAACGCTGCCCACAGCCCAACATCAACCTCGCTTTTGCTCATAAGCCACTTACTCTCCCACATTGTTAGCGACTCCCATGACAAGCGGGGGAGTGCTCAGAGGTGGAGGGAAGGTGGAGAGGAAGATGTGGAGTGGAAAATGCTGGAGGTCCAGTTCAGTAACAAAGTGTCCATATGCTCTCCACCCTCAGCCTGCTTTTATAAGCCCTTCTAGCAGAGCCCTCCCTGACCAAGTACTGCTGCTCTTTCATATCTGGGTTAAGATGGCTACTGAGTAGTACATTAACTTAATCTGCTGGGCAATGTCTCTGTCTCCTGCCAAACAGAGTGCAGTGCCAAGGTGCAAACGTGCAGATCGAGTGGGTCGAGGGATACGTACATGTCCTACAGTGGAGGAAAAAACAACTCCCAAAATGAGTTTGGAATAGTTCTATTACTGACTCCTCACTCTATTCATTTACAGTACTTTTCAGAACCATGTTAATACTGTGCCATACTGTATTTTACTGTATGTCAGTACTGTGTCAGATCTTGTTAACCTTCAATACAAATAAAATAAATAAAAGAACATTTTTAAAAGCTGCACATTTGATACTTGAATATTATCTAATATTCTACAGTACAGTGGGTACAGAAAAGTATTCAGACCCGTTTACAATTTTCACTCTTTGTTTCATTGCAGCCATTTGTTAAAATCAAAAAAGTTCATTTTATTTCTCATTAATGACATTCAGCACCCCATCTTGACATAAAAAAAACAAACAAAAAAATTATTATAAAAGAAAAACTGAAATATCACATAGGAAGAGGTAGACATGGTGTAAAATATACAAAATATAAGATAACTAAGATAAAAAAAAAACATAATAAATAAAATAATATATATTTGTTAGAATAAAATAAATGAAAATAACATTTTATAAATTTACAAGTTTACATGTAATAAATTAAGCAGGTAATGAAGAGCGGCAATAAGTAGTGCACATTAAAATAAGTTAAATAGTCAAAATAGTCAAATTAGTGAAAATGTGTATCCATATATGTCTTATTACAGAGAGTGTCTGATGCTCTGCTTGGAGAGGTGGTGCTGACTGTAGAACCGCATGGCAATAGGAAGAAAAGAGCTCCAGAATCTCTCCTTTCCACACTGCAGGTGGAGGAGCCTGTCACTGAAGGAGCTACCCAGTGCTATGATTATCTCCTGTAGTGGGTGAGAGGTGTTCTCCGTTTCAGATTTTTAGGCCAACATCCTCTTCTGCCCCACTGTTCTAAATCTCTCATGTTCTAATGCTTCTCTCCTGAACATTGAGCACTATATACTACAGGGACACCTAGTGTCCATCTAAGGTACATCCCTCCACCTTTAATTTCAACAGAATGTCCGCTTAAACAAACAACTTATTACCATATTACAGTTCTTTTTTTCACATCCAACTGTTAAGATTATTGTACTATCAGTATTTGCTTAAACCGACTTTAACCAAACATCACTGCAAGTTAGCTACCAACTCTGTATAGAGATTATAATCCTTTAGAGACTTAACTAACCAAAACTTCTAAATCTTATCTAACAAAGTCTTTCAATTTCTCTGGAGGGTGATGTTCCCTTTCCAGGTGTCACACCAGCACATCAGGGGTACTAGGATGATCAGCTTTTCTCAGATGATCTGGTTCAATCATAGTTGAAGTCTCAATGGTCTCTAGTAGCTTCTGGGAACGACATGAATGTCTAATTCCCAGTTGATCCACAAGTCTCCTATAGCCCTTTCCATTTCCCAGGATGATAGAATAAGACAGTGGTCCTGTGCAATTTTCCACCAAAGCCAGGACTCTTCTCGGGCCTTATCCATAAGTTTGAGCAAACACTCTCATCTGCGGTGAAACATTTTAGTTTCCTGTCTCCATCATGGTTTTCCTTTTGCTTCAGTTGTTTGCTACATACCCTGGTTCTCATGTCAGGTGTAAGCAAATCGAAAGTAATTCTCAATCTCCTGGACATCATCATCTGTGCTGGAGAAAAACGAGTAATCATGTGTGGAGTTATTCTGTAGCTAAACAAAAATTTGGAGAGTTTGTTTCAATGGTATCACCTTGCATTTTCTTCAGTCCTTCCTTTATGGTTTGAACAGCTTGCTCCACCCACACATTTGTGGACAGATGGAATGGAGCAGACCTCACATGTCTGATGCGATTTTGTTTCATGAAGATCTCAAATTCAGCGCTTGTGAAACACGATCCATTGTCTGAAACTACTATTTGTGGTAGACCAAAAAAAATGAAGCTTTGATGCAGAACTTCCCAATTGACGTTTTCAAGGCATATGGGTCAGGGCATATGTGAGTGTTGTCTGACCAGTTCAGTTTATTGTTCAGATGAACACAACAGGTATTTGTAGGTACTGACAATTCCAATGTCCCTTCCCTGGATGTTCACTGGAATAGGTGGAGTGAACTTAGTTCTGTGGAAATTGGAGGGATTTTAGTTATTCTGTTTACTTACCCCTACTCTGCCAACTTACAACCAACCAACAACGGAAATAGGAGCAGGCAAAATGTGTGTAAACATTATTAATTTTTATCTGACTCCAAATAATAAACTTACAACCAACCAATGTGTTACTAATGTGTTATAAATAGCACGAGGACATACATAACCAACTTTACAAAGTTCCTTGCTATAAATAATAGCCTGCGTTGTCAGAGTTTTAGCTACATTCACTCAGGGGTTGGGTCTATTAAAGACATGCAGCAGAACTCACATACTTTGTAGAGAATTGGTGTTATCATAACTATATAGGATACTTCAAACCAACAGAAAGTGAAGTTATGCTATTAAAAGAGGTCAAGCCAAATAATTTAGCAACAATAGACAATAGACACAGTTACCAAAACATACCACAAGTTCCAAAGAGGAAACATCACAGCATTGCCAAACAAAGAAGCATATAAGGGTTGGGCGCTAAGTATACAGCAGCAGGCTGGTCATATCTACGAGGACGTTGGTATTAACAACATTTATGGCATTTGGCTGATGCTTTTATCCAAAAAACCTTACAACTGTGACTGGAAACACTTTGAGTAACTGAGGGTTAAGGACCTTGCTCAGGGGACAACCATGGCAATTTGACAGAGTTGGGCTTGAACCAGCAACCTTTTGATTACTAGGCAAGTGCCTTAACCAGTGAGCCTCCAAAAACAAAAGCTGGTGGCTAACAAGCCACCAGTTAACATCCCAGTCACTAATCAGTAGTGCCCAGCCAATCCTGGGATTCAGGCCAGCTGATTGCTGGTTTACTTCTCTAACCAGCAGGCTATAGTGATGGTACCACTAGCTATTATGTCTAGTATTATGACTGTCTACTATTAGTACATACCTCTTAGTTATTGAATTCAGGTGTTTCATTCAGTCCCATTGCCACAGGTTTATAAAACCAAGCACATAGCCTTCACAAACATTTATGAGAATACAGTGTAGACTGTAATAGGATGTCAGTCTTGGAACAAGTCAGTTTATGAAATTTCTTCCCTCCTAGATATTCTATAATCAGTCATGAGTAATATTACTGAAAAGTGAAAGCTTAAGGAACCACACAGACTCACAGTTACAGATCACATAGTTACAGATCACGTAGTTACAGATCACGTAGTTACAAAGCAGGGGTGCCGAGTGCATAGGTGCATAATGCTATATAAGCCGCCAGTGCTCTGCTGACTCAGTAGCTCAGTAGTTCCAAATCTCATATCTGCACAAAAACTGCACCAGGAGCTTCAATGGCATTGGTCTCCATGGCTGAGCTGTGCATACAGACTTACATCACCAAGCACAGTGCCACATGTTGGATGGAGCGGTGTAAAGCACACCACTATTGGACTCTGAGGCAGTGGAATATGTTCTGTGGAGTGACAAATCAGGTTTCTGTAACTGGCAGTCTGATGAATGAGATACACTAGACTGGAGACTGCAAGCCAGGCTGTCTTGTTCAAAAACCTATATTTTATCTCAAAATGGCATTTTGAAGGTCTAGATTATGGCAGTATCAATAAAGTGTCAGCACAAAACTGCCCTTCACAGTCACACTAGTTTGACTGTAGTTTATACACCCAAAATTACAGATTCTGTTTTTGACTGGTCATGATAATGTCTCAGAGTCTCAGCCTGTTTTAAAACAAACCATTAACCCACTAAGCCATTAAAAAACAGATTTTATGATGTATATACAATTCCACTGCAAAACCTCCAGAAACATTAGCTTGAATAAAGTCTCTGTACTAGCACGTTTAATAGTTTTTTTATATTAATGTAATATAGTCAACTAATTGCTGCCTATCTAGCAGTCAAGTTCATCCACACCAGACTCTGCCATCCATGTCTTTATAGACCTTGCTTTGTGCACTGGTGCACAGTAATTTGGATGAGTGAGCGAATACTTTTGGCAATATAGTGTATGCAGCGGTAAAATAGCAAGTGTATCTCTCTCCACAATGTCACTTACTTTGCTTCTTTCTTTCTCGTTGTTTTCTGTACAACCAGTAACATGTTTCACTTGCTGGCTTAAACATTTCACAGAGCTTTGCTCATTTCCCTGAGGACATGTGACATAAATCCTTTTACTTATAGCCAGCAAATTGATGCGATAGTCAATGTTATACACGTTTTATTCCTGCCGTTTCTCCATATAGAACCAAACATTCTACTGCTACCTAGTGGCTAATGTCAGTACAACATTCACCTCTGATAATTTAGTAGTTAATATTGCAAAAATAATAACATTTATGCAACAGTTTTCATTTTCATGCAAGTTCAAGTTTTCAAGTTTCATGCAAAATATACTGCGTTACCTATTTGATATTGCTGCTGTCTTACTCTTGGTGTGTATTTTGTTGTTTCACTGTAAATAAAATTTCATCATTGCTAAGTAATGGCACTGTTGTTAATGTTTTGCTTCATATTTTGTTGTAACAATACAATTATTCATTCAATCAAAATCACATATTTGTAATATTTGTAATGCCCTCACATTTGTAGCTGTTCAAAATGAACATAAGCCTTTTTTAAAAGAAGCTTTAAACCTTTTTTTATTAATGTATTTATTTAGACAGTAACATTTCCCTTATATACAACTTTTTGGTCCCGTGTTTGTATTTATGTCGTCTACTTTGCACAAGTTGTATGTTGTTACTGCTGCAACACATGAATTTCCCCACTGTGGGATAATAAAGGGCTTTACTTACTTACTTACTTACTTAACATAATGATTTAGAGTCTTAATAACATTTTAATAAAAGGCCATTACACACTGCAGTCAAATTTGCATTTCACTGAATGAAGGCAAGTTTGTAAGTAACCTGTTTTTTGATGAGTTACCAACTGTTACAGAGACAGACTCCTGTTGCTATATCATTAAACATGAACCATGGATTGGGCTCTTAAGGGATAATCCCTTACCAGGAACGGAGGACTACATAAATCTGGAGAGTACATGTTGTTGTCAAAGTGGAGATATGAATGATGCACTGTTGAGTTTAAAGACCTGAAGGGAGATTTGTATATTTTGATTCCCACTGCAAAACACCTGAATGTCTGTAAGCTGTGAATATCAGTAGCACAGCTATAAAGTTGACTTTTCACACATTAGCAGACATAACACAAAGGCTCATACTTTTGTACCAAAACTATAGTGATCAGGAACTGTATTGGCGTCTTCCTGACTCTTTTATGATTGTTGACATAAGCATTAAAAATTAGTGTAATGAAAGCTTACAGACATGAGATAAACAGAACTGTGAAGGGCAAGATCAGCTTTTCTAACTATGAAATATGTACACAAAATACCCCCCCACATACACACACAATTTTCAGAACAAAATGGCTTTTACAGACAAAAAGTCAATATTTAGTGTGACCTCAGTTGCCACTAAGCGCATCATGACTCTTGTGGGGAGACTGTGATCAGTGACTACAAGAATAGTTACATGTATGGATTACATAGAGAAAAACAGAAAACCTATGTAATCACCCACTTTATATATCGAAGTGTACAGTGTAGAGAATGACATCAACATTACATGACAACTAGTGTCATGAGAAGATAAGCAGGTAAATAAAACTATGGAAAGGTTGGCATAACAAATTGCTTTAAGTTGTCTGTGAATTGGGAGTGTTCATGATTTTATGTGTCAATTCTTTCTCAGGTACAACTACATTGAGGGAACCAAGCTGTGCATTGTTTACTTGTATGAAGTGGCTTATATTGAGAAGGACTCATCCTGAGCTATTAGACTTCCTCTCTGTTATATTGATTATTGCCAGTCTCTGAATTTTTAAGATTACCGGTAATTCATTCCTCAATCATTTATATATTATTATTTTTAGATGCTTAAATTTCCACATCTTGCCTTGCAATTGGTTATAGCTAATTAAAATATTAAACTGAAGAATAATGGGCATGTCATTTTGAATGAACACTTTTGTAAAGATTCAGAGTCCACCGAGTTACATAAAATGTATGTATGCATGTGTGCTTGTGTCTGTATACCATTCACAGAACATTTTACTGTGCACTAATTATTTTTTCTACCTGAAAATTGCAGTTTAGAAAAAGGAGCCATCAAAAGTAATAAGGAGCATTTAGAAAAAGAAGCTAATAAAATAAAATAACAGAAAAATAATGTTACTTTAGAGTATGCATGCCTCTCCCTTAAAACTCCAAATACTGCAGATGTGTATATTTAACTTAATTTTAGACTTGTTTTCTTGAAACGTAAAAGCGGTGGCATTTATTGTGTAATTCCACGGCCGGAAGTCATTTTTAATGATGAACGTTGCCAGAGTCTTCTATTTTTGTATGTTTTCAGACTTTTGAGACTTTTGTTTTAAAACTCTTTCCAGTACTCTGATTGTAAAAAATGTGTTCTTCGATAGCCAATGCTTCATGTTGTGTAAACTTGAAATTTTCTTTTTATGACACTCGCTAAGTATTTTGAAGATCTTGACTAATATCTAATCTACCGAGGGTTCTGACTAGGTAGGTAAAAACAAAGTATTTTAAACGTTTCAGTTAGATTTATAAATTACTTTTTCATAAATATTGATTAACTTCAGATGTATTGAAAGTATCTGAAAGGAAATAGGGTATAACCGTATTTTTAAATTAGCATATTCTCTCTGCAATTTTTAAAGATTCATAGTTATGTCCGTTGATCTGGCAACCCTAGCTGTCAGAGGAAAACCAGAAGAGCAGTTTGTTAGCGAAAATATGTGTAAGTGTATTCAGAATACTCTGACCGAGTGATCACCAGTAGTAAGACAAGTGAGAACATGTGCGGCGTCATTTAAAAACAAACAAACAATATTTAATGACACCGTGCACAACATCGTTTCACAGTGAGCTAGCCATCCATAGCTAAATTAGCTAGTTAGCTAGCTACGCACTTCAGACCAGATATTACAGGTAAGTCGATACTAGCAATATCACTGGTCAGTTAGCTAAAGCTAACGTAACGACGTGAACTAGCTACAGCAACTTCATACTTAAAGAAGTTGCTACTTGTTAATTAGAAAATGTTTTGACCTAAACTGAAGTCGTTTGGTGACGAAATCTTGAACAATTATTTACAAACTACGTGTAGAGATATATGAATTGGGTTAGCTACATAGCTAGCACAGCTAACCATAGCTAGCTAGGATTTGTATCTGATAACACTATCAAGCTAGCTAGCTGCTGGGCTACTCGCTCTGCACAATATTTCGTTGAGCTCAAAACGTTGACTTTAGCTGTCTAACTAATATAATTCTTACGCGATGGCTGATAAATGTGGCCTGGTCGTTGTCTTTAACGGACTGTCAAGAGATTGCTTTGACTTGTTGGTTAGCTACCTAGCTAGCAAAATAACTGGAACGCTCTCACTAGCTAAGCTATCTAATGCTGTGGCTCGGCTAGAGGGAGCAAAACTTTGCGAGGGCTTGGTAATGTTATCTGTGTTTTTGAAATTTAGTTCACTTTATCAGTGCCTATCCTTTAAACCGAAACTACCTAACTAGCTATTATTGCTATTTACATGCTTAATGCTTAACATTAGCGTTATTGCATGATGCCTGCATTTGGTTCAAAAGGCAACACAGTAGACTGCTCATTTTATCCCAGTTCAGCAGATGTTTCTGCGCTCACCGAAGTGTTTTTTATGTTATCAAGGCTTGTTCCAGTGACGGTTTGGACTATACAGATGGCAGATGACCTCTGACCTCTGCATTCTCCACCTTGAGACCATGCTCAGTGATTTGCTGTAAAGACATGTCTCTAAGGAACATTACTGGTGATATTTTGCATAGGCAAATCCGGGTGAGCCACAATATCCTGGTTAATATATCAAACCTAAAATACAAAAAATGGGAAATAACATTCTATAGTGTGTTGTAGTCAAAGAGATGGCACATTATTTTTGTTGATGAAAAAAATGGCGAGGTGAGTCATCAAAGATATTGGATGCCATTGGACATACAGTAATTTAGGCTAGAGTTAACTCCAAACATATCTTGGTTTGGCTATTTGTATTGTAAATGACAAAATGGCTGTGGGTGTTAATGTTGGAAATAAAACAGAAAACAGTACACTGCAGTTTGTTTGGGATAGTGTTCTCATAAGGTGCTTATGTTGGATAACTAATATATGAAGGATTACAGCTTGATTATAGTATATAAAGCCTGAGTTTTGTGCACTGGGATTTAAGCAATTTAAGCAAAGGGTCCTTGTGTGACAAGGAGCAGTTCATAGTGTTTTCAGGAATTACCTGAATGTTCATTTATGTGTTGGTTGCAGGAGAACAGAGCTCTGGGCTTCCAGAGACACTACCATGTGACTGACCCTTTTATAAAACGACTCGGCCTAGAGGCTGAGCTGCAGGTATGCAACCCTTTCTTTTGCCCCTGGTCAATAAGCATTTGGGTATGGATATCCATTTTTAAAAGAAAGTAAGAAGACCTCCTCTACTGCGTCACTATTTCTGTGTTGTATTTGTATATGTCATTTTTGGCCAATTTGATTCATCAGTAGTAATAAATCATTTGATTTGGTGTGTATTTTACATGCATTTTAATAGTTAATTTACCTTACACTGCTTCTCTTTTTATGTTATGAGGGCCACTCGGGGTGTGTGAACTGTCTGGAATGGAATGAGCGAGGAGAGTAAGTAATGAAATGTAGAAGAGAAGCTTTAGTTTTCAAAGTTAGTTTTAGGGATAGGTGTAGGACCCTAACAGAATCTAATACAAACATGTCTTGTTTTTGTGACTTTAACCGTAACAATCAAATCCTAGGTTCTGTGTAGTTTGTGTTAGCCTAGCACATGCATGCTGCATTTGATTGCTCGGTTTAGACTTGGAGCCCCTGCCTTACCCAGATGTGTCATTTTTGAGGGTGTTTCTTCATGAACTCCTACTTGTTCCAGCCTGCTGGCCTCCGGGTCTGATGATCAACATGCCATTGTGTGGGACCCCCTCAGACACAAGAAGCTCATAGCTATGCACACGGGACATGCAGCTAATATCTTCTCTGTAAAGGTACAACCAAATCTGCCACATGCTGTTCTTATTGCATAGAAGTATGTTTGGGTCAAATGAACTGTAACAGCAGTCCCCGACCAGGTTGGGTAGTGCATCAAGCCATAATCCAATTGAGAGGTAATGTCCAGACTACAGCAAGAGAATAAGTGAGCACCGCCTCTCAGGCATTGTGAATAGAAAACCTGTGTTACTGTGAAATGGATGTTGTCTGTTGGGCAGAAACAGTCTTGGCCAGCTGTACACAAACATAATTTTAATCCCAGGTGTGTAAAATGCACTCAAAATCAAAGACCATTGTCAGAATAAAAAAGAAAAAAAAACTTTGGGTGCATTTTTTTATTGTTCAGAATCCAGCTTTGTTTGCACATGTACACCTTTTGAGTTCTTCTCAGCAATGTAATTTTTATCTGTATTCCTGTAACTCTGGGATCTCTGGTACTTTCTGTTGTTTGCTTATACAGTTCCTGCCCCACTCTGGAGACCGGATACTGGTTACTGGAGCTGCAGATACCAAAGTGCACGTCCATGACTTGACTGCCAAGGAGACAATCCATATGTTCTCTGACCACACCAACCGGGTCAAACGCATTGCCACTGCTCCCATGTGGCCCAACACCTTTTGGAGTGCTGCAGAGGACGGGGTCATCAGGTAGGCTGGGGGCAATGGCCACGCCTCCTTGCCATGTGCCCATCGTGGTGGCAGCAGTAGGCGTTTTGTATGCTCTCCCCGAGATGTCAGGACTCGCCTAGCATTAACATTACAGACACACTAAGTGCTAGTAGTTGTTGAGCTTTTAGAATGAGATAGGCAGGGTCCTCCTGCTACTAGTCTTTGGCAAATGCTCTTTTAGGTGTTCTGTAATTTACATTCACATCAGAAAGCTGAGAAGAGGGGTGAAATAAACAAAACCTGAAACTTTACCATTTGACCCATGAATGATGAAACATGAAGTTTGCTTTCCTTTCAAGGCATTTGAAGATATTTGAAACGTGTCAAATGCATAATCCAGATCCAAACAAAGCTTGGCTTCCTCCTCCAGGTTAATCGATCTCCATCTTCAAAGGGGAGTCTCGTTTGCCCTTGATCGCTGCGTCTGAGCAGCTGCAGCTGTTGTGTTGGCAACAGGCAGCGCTCCCCGTGGGGCGGGGATCGTGCGCTGGGCCGAGCCGCTCACACGCACGCGTAGCTGCATGCACGCGACGTCAACTGCAGGTTTACTGTTTTAAACTGTAAACCTATTTCCCACAGTCTATGATTTTTAGTCTTTGATTGGAGATAATCCTTGCATTTTTTTAGGCTTTGGAGGAGTGTGTAAATTTCCCAGTACTGACTTGAGTAGTGCAGTTAGCTGTTGTCATTCTGAATCAGCATCAAGAGAGGAAGTAAGATAACCCCTCCCACACACCACCAGTTATACTCTCATTAACTATTGACCATGAATGGCTGCGACATGGCTGGGAATCTTGGCAACAAGATGAAGCCTTAGTGAATTGTGTTCTTTCTGTAACTATCTTTGTTTAAATTGTGTAAATGTGGTCTTACTACTCAGGGAGTCAAAGGACTCTGAAGAGCAAACTAATGGATTATGCCCATCTAGATGGTTTGGCTGATGATTTTAAATGTACACATTTTTTTTTTAACTTGGCAACAAAACACTTTATATTAAAACATAAGTAAGCAGAAAATATTCCACTGAAAGAATAGTCATGATATCTCTATGGTTAGACAGCACTTGAGGCCCTCTCTTTCCTTTGCCTGTATAATACAGTGATGGGCATTTACCCATGGACCAATGAAACCAGTATCTTTGCCAATAAAAAAAACATTCAAATGAATAAATTACTGTGGAGAGCTCCCGTACTTGATCGCCTGAGGTGAGTCTGTTATGATGTACACTGAGCCTTGAATGTGAAGGCACTGGAAGGAGTTTTAGCGCTTGCTCTTTTCTCCACAGACAGTATGACCTGCGGGAGAGCAGCAAGCGCTCCGAGGTTCTCATCGATCTCACTGAGTACTGCGGGCAGCTGGTCGAGGCCAAGTGTCTGGCGGTGAACCCACGGGACAACAACTACCTAGCGGTGGGAGCCAACGGTCCCTTTGTGCGGCTTTATGACATCCGGATGATCCACAACCACAGGTGCCCTCTCCTGCAGCAGGAGCCTTGCACTGCCTTCTATGGAAAAATACCCTTCAAAGATTTAGCAGATCTCAAGCTCTGTGTATTTTCCAGGAAGTCACTGAGTCACAGCACATCTGCAGGAGTTCACACGTTCTGTGATAAACAGAAGCCTATCCCAGATGGGGCAGGGCAGTATTATGTGGCAGGTAATATGCTGTGGCTCATTTACAACTGTCTAATCTAAAGGTGATGCAGCAATTTGAAGCTATTAAGGCATTTATCATATTTGCTCAGAAAATCTGAATGATGCATGTAGTTTCAGTCCGGATGACTTGCGTTCTTGTTTTCATCTTGAGTATATAAAGTGAGCTCTGTTTTTCAGCTGTATTCAGTATAGATGCAGAGTAGCGAACAGGTCCAGAGAAAAGTAGCTCATGTCAGCCTACTGCATTTACACTTTCTTAAACAAGAGTTATTTTTTTCATCCAGGACACGTTTTTAAAACGAGTTCTGAAATGGTTCACCTTTCCCTCTGCAGGTCACTTACCAGTGAAACTTCCAGACTACAATAACCGCTTGCGGGTGCTGGTGGCTACCTACGTCACCTTTAGTCCAGATGGTACGGAGCTGCTGGTGAACATGGGTGGAGAGCAGGTGGGCAACACTCAACCGACGGCCATAGGTCAACTCTGATTGCTAATGGACAAAATGCTTTAATACAGATGCATTCAGGCCTGATCCAAACACCTACAATTTAGTTCATGCACTCTGAACACCTGAGCTGGGCTGGCATTGGTCGGCAAGCCATGAGTAACACATTAAGCGTTACAAATTATAATGGTAACTGGGAGTGGCTTAATGGGGTTAGGAAGTGCGGGACCCATTTCTTTCTGTGTGTAATGTGCTCTCTGTACTGTAGAGTGACACTCTGTTTGGTCTTCTCCAGGTGTATTTGTTTGATTTGACTTTTAAACAGAGGCCATACACGTTTCTGCTGCCCAAGAAGTGCCATTCTACATCAGGTTGGTTCACACTTGTTCATAAAACAAGCCTGATCGGGAATATTTTTGAGTGCCATTTCCTTTAATATACTCATGATGCTGCTTCAGAGGTGCAGAATGGGAAAACCACCAATGGCGTTTCTAACGGGATTCATCTTCCCGCCAGCTGCCTCAAACTAGCCAGTAGCAAGGCTTCAAGGTATCCCGTAACGATCACAGGCATGACTTGTGGCCAAACAACTTTTCTGTTCACTCATGCAGTACTTCTGTCTTCATCTCAGTTTGAGTGAGCTACCTCCTCATCTGGAGAGGATCAAGCAGCAGGCTAACGATGCGTTTGCACGGCAGCAGTGGACTCAGGCCATCCAGCTGTACAGCCTTGGCATCCACGCAGCCACCCACAACGCCATGCTGTATGGCAACCGCGCCGCTGCCTACATGAAGCGCAAGTGGTGCGTGTGCTAGTCGCGTGTTACTGGTTTGAATGATCCGCTCGTCACAACTGTCCACGTCCTCCTGTGAATGTCATAAATTCAAGGCAATGGTGATATAGGATGCAGTCAATCAGTCCATCAGTCCAACACTTTTGTTGATTTTAACTTTGGTGAGGGGTTCCACACTCCAAGAAAACCCATCGCCCAATTTCCTGATGTTAAAAATCTGCTTTTCCTTTCCATCCTCGGACCTCTCGATTGCACCACAGGGATGGAGATCACTATGACGCCCTGCGCGACTGTCTGAAGGCACTAGCGCTGAACCCGGCTCACCTGAAGGCGCACTTTCGCCTGGCACGCTGCCTCTTTGAACTGAAGTATGTGGCCGAAGCTTTGGAGTGCCTGGACGACTTCAAGGGCAAATTCCCTGAGCAGGCCCACAGCAGTGCCTGCAATGCGCTGGACAAGGACATCAAAGCTGCACTCTTCTCTAAAACGGACTCCAGTGAGATATTCGCCTATTTCGCTCTTACAAGTGCTTGGCCTCTTGTGTTTTTGCCATTTATTAAAAAGTAACTTTGAGTGTGCATGTTTTTTGTTTTGTGTGCATTGTTCTTGTTGTCCAGCGGACGACAAGAAAGGAAACAACTCGATCCGATTCCATAATTTCAGCCGGAAGGAGTCTATTCCTGAGGATGAGATCATTCTGAGAGAGCGTAGCTTCGACTACAAGCATCGCTACTGTGGCCACTGCAACACCACTACAGATATCAAAGAAGCTAACTTCTTTGGAAGGTCTTTTTTTTATGCCTATGTATTTAATTCTTTTTCTTCCCTTGCTATTTTTTAATGATATTAAAAATATTTTTAGTGTTCTAGTCCACTACCTATGCATTTTTTAAGCACTTTTTATGTTATGCTATGTCTAAGTAGTAAAGGCCAATATATTGTGAGCGGCTCAGACGATGGTTCCTTCTTCGTCTGGGAGAAGGAGACGACCAACCTGGTGAGAATCCTACAGGGAGACGAATCTATCGTCAACTGCCTGCAGCCCCACCCCAGCTATTGTTTCCTGGCAACGAGCGGCATCGATCCGGTAGTGCGGTTGTGGAACCCCAGACCAGAGGTGCTCAACCCTTTACTGTTTGTACAACAGTGAAATTATTGCCACCCATGCTTAAACAAGTTCTATAGATTTTCTCATACCTGCAGCACTGTGGCTCCCTTTGACGTAAACCGTAACTCCTTAAACTGCAGGATCTCTTGCATCTCCTACATGTAGATAGTGATCCAAGTGTAAATACGAATGCCGTAAGGCAGAGGAAACATCCTCCCAGTGCAGACTGAGTTTGATGGTTGACTCTGTGCATGTGTGTGTCCCAGACAGAGAAGGAGAACGGACGTGTGGTGGAGGACATGGATGGGGCGGCCCAGGCCAACCAGCGGCGCATGAACGCAGACCCTCTGGAGGTGATGCTGTTGAACATGGGCTACCGCATCACAGGCCTGAGCAGCCGTGGTCCGGATGCCTCTGATGACGAGGACGGCTCTGAGGGCCAGGTGCAGTGCCGCCCAAGCTAGGACACCCTCCACCATCCACTCCCACCCTCCCCGCTCCATCTGGCAGAGTGTTTGTGCGTGCTTGCGAGCGTGTGTGTGCGTGTGCGTGTCTTTGTGAGCAGGGGAACGCACCATAGATATTTTGTTTCTTCAGTAGCCTCCTCTGATCGAGCACTGCGCTGAGTGAATATTATGGCTCTGCACTGCACGGCGCCCCCTGGAAGAAGAATGGAGAACAGCAGGCTGGTGAGGGTTTCTCCCTCTGAGGAGGAGTCTGCAGCCACCCCCCACCCCAACCAGCACCTTCCTCCTTCAGCTGCAGGCACTGAAGAAAGAAATCCACTCTTCATTAAGCTATAGTCAAGTCGAAGCACTTGAACCTCACCTTGGGCAGAAATCCTTCTTGGGGCGGGTATGGCTGGGACTGTCGCTAGGGGTATGGATAGGGGTGTGGCTGTGGCTGAACTCGGTCCCCAATGTGACCTACTCTCAGGTCTCAGCTTGGTCCCAAAGCTGGCATCTCTGCAGTGCTGCCTCCGGGGCCGCTTGTTCCGTTTGCTCTCGGATTTAAGGCTTGCTGTGGGCATCTGCCTGCCTGTGTACCCTCAGCTGCAGAGCACACTGAGGTTCCAGTTAGCCTCCTGCTCCGAAGTCAAGAAATGGTCTGCTGCTGAGAGCTGCGGTGAAGAAGAGCGCTTGAAGAAGAACGGCTTGAGTGCTCCTCTCAGAACTCCTGTTGAACTCCGTTTGGACTGCAGCACTTTGGTTTTGAATCCATCCCAGAATGAAAAGAGCCATGTTGTGTTTCTGAATATTTGTCATGTGGAGAGTTTTCTGGGATTGAGTTTTTGAGATTCTGGTGATGATTGTTTCATGTCACCTGTCAGATTGTCTAAGTTAATATGAGGAGTTTTGTATGCTTCTTATTTTTGCGATACATTATCAGAGTTCAGAGATGTATATGCAGATTATTGTCTTTTGTCATAGACATGATAAAATTGTTCCATAAATAAATACACAAAAGGGGGTGCACTTACCAGAAAAATCCCCCCCCCAGCTGCCACACAGCTCCCAGGACACACAAAGGTAAATCAGAACATCTGCATTGTTTCAGTACATCTTAAGATTAAGCCATGCTGCTATTTCTGCCCAAACTCTTAACAAAAAAAAATGGGGAAGAAAATAGCTAAATATAACCTGTCAGCATTGCTGTACCTTTTAATGCACCAAGGCCAGACAGTGAACAAACGGACCTGATGGTTCTTGTGGCATTTTGAGGCATTGGTGTAAGCACTTTTAAGCTTCCTCGTGGGTTCTAGGTTGTAGTCAAGTTCTAGGAATGGATTTGTATCACCTGAACCCCTCTGGATACTTGTTTTGTAACTGTTCAGTATGGGGATTTTCACTGCCTTCCCAGCCCTGACCCTAGCTCACACTTCGCTTTGCTACAGCTAGGCTTCAAACTCATTGGTTTGGTGGGGAGCACTAAACTGAAGGACTGAATTCTCTTAACACTAGGCTGCCATATGTATTTATTTGGTTAAGGCTGTTGGTTCTCATTATTTTTCTTTGGAGAATTCAGTAACCGAGTTTGCTGTAAGAATAAAAAAAATATTAAAACTGGCCAACATCTCACTTTTGTTTTTTCCATTGATTTATCCCAGATGGAAGGATGAAACCTTTGAGTTTACGAGGCTAGATAAACTGGCCAAACGAGCACAGAGTAGAAGCGCAAACCTTACTCACCTCCACACACTAACCCACTATCGTGACATCTGGTCGGAAGAGCGCTTAGAACCATTTCTCAGTGTCTGTGTTTTGCTGAATAGTGGTTTTGGTGTTTAGAGTGATTTATATGCCGTCACCCAGGATTAGGAAAATCGGCCACATACCACTTAGCCCATATGTGCTACTATACATCTTATCTAGGATAAGGAATTTGGGGCAACCTACACTGGAGATCAAAATTAGAGAACAATGTATGAACACTTGATTTTTTCAGAAATAATGTAATCTACACTGATCA
>JAOYMR010000027.1:9436699-9452415 GCA_025802075.1 Tenebrosternarchus preto
AACTTTTCAACAAAATCACATAATTTTTTTTTATTTTTTTTTTTCTCATTTTCCCCCCTGCCCCCCCCCCCCCCTCGCCCCCCCCCCCCCCCCCGGCGCGGGGGGGGGGGCGCCCCCCCCCCTGCCTAGTGCAGATCAAGGGAACGTGCCGTATAGTGGGAATTTCTCCAGGAGAAACTGGGGCGCAGTGAAGGATCACCACCTCTTGGCTGTCGTCACAAACAGCAGCAAACCTTTGTCTTCATGTTTGTGTGTGTTTGCAGGAGTTTGGGACTAATGACTGCAATGGATCATGTTAAGACAGCTGATATTAATCTGTGTCCTTGCATTTGGCAAATGTATAGGCCTACACTAGTGGCCACTTCAGGAAGCTCATTTGATTCACTTTTATTTGGCCTTGCATGTAATGTATATACAATACAATACAGTATTGACCTTTGTTGCTGCTCATTTCAGAACACATTCAAAAATGTAGCAGAACATGGTAGAATATAGAAAGACTATTAATAAGGTGTATCAGCAGCTTAGAGTACATGCCAATGCACTAGAATAAATGTTTATGGTAGTAAATATGTTAACATTGTTGAGTGTTTATATAAGAAGTTAGAAGTAATACTTAGACGATTTTAATAAACCATAACGGGTTTTTAAAACACCAAAATGTGAGACGTTCATCCTCTTTTTGTGGTATTCATCTGCATATAGCGTGCATTCACATGAGTCTGTTTTGCAAGACTTACAGCCTTTAGACCGAAGTTGGGCAGTGACGGGTATATAGCAAGGATTTTATGAATGCAGACGAGGCAGATGTTTGAATTAAGTTCATCTTTGGACAGTGGTGTATTTGTCCTGATGGCCATGTCTGCAAATACTGGAATCAGCAAGATATTTAGGGTACAGTGTTTTATTTTTCAATGTACAATCTAACTTAATACTAAGGATTTTGTAGTAGAATATACATATATTTTAAAAGTCTAACTTTTGTGTTCAAGTATTTCTGCTTTCTTTTTAAGTCTTAACCTCTATCAGTGTGACTTTTACATTTAAAAATATTTACATTTCAAAACCGTATTAACATTTCTCATACTGAGGGCCACATCTTGCTTAAATATGGAAAATTGGGATAATGTTTAAAATGAATTAAAACCAACACAAAACATCTAGCCTATATGGGACACTGTTCCACTGAAAATTATGTAGAGATGTACAACATAAAATCACATCGATGAATCAGTTTTCTAATTTTAAATATACCATTTCAAACGCCACAAAGGATCCATCTGTAATAAATAAATAAACGTGGTTTCCTGATAGTAGGTCAACTAGGGTCGACAAAGGTTATGAATCTAAGCGAGCGTAAGAGCTTGTTTACAAACGTGAAATCGGTCAAAACATCCGTTTGTAGCCCTGACGTAATTCCTTAGACTACTTGCTGGGCTAATGCATGTTCAAGTTACCTCAGAATTTAAGTTTCCATTTAGGACCATGCCATTCAGAATACGTAGCCTTCTCAGAAACGTGGCTAAGAAAATATATTTCGAGATTCAGATTCTTGATTTGTTGGCATTTATCTCCAGGTACTAAAATTGTCTTAGGCTTGTTATTATACGTGATTTTCATGAACTTTGTAACAAACAAATTCTACAACACTAGTAAAGTTGAGACTTGATCGGCCTATGGAACAATAATCACAAGAATACGAATATTGAATTGTATGATATGATATTACAGATTTGATAATGTAGAATTATAACAAACGTAGGCTAATAATATTTACTGACTCCTGTCTATCGTGACGTTTTGGCAAGTGGGAAATCCCAGATTCAGAGGAGCTCTTGAAGGAAGCACTAGCCTACCTGTAGCACAGGTAAAATTGGATAGGGCGAAGGAACATCGTGAAATTCACCGACAAAGCTTTACAATGAGCTGAGCAAGAAAGGCCGCGCATCCATTGGAACTGTCAAATGGTCCGATTCACGGGTTCCTTCTAACTAATAAAGTGAGAATTTTAAATTTGACAAAAGATAGACGTTCATACTTACTTCCGTGATTTTAAACGCCAAGAAGTTGCGCTCAAAACAACGGAAGAATTCTTCAAAGCATATGAGGTAAGCTGAAGTCGAAGTGTCTCTCATTAAGCGAAATTTCCCCGTTGCGTCATGTAGCATGTAGCTTCTAACAGCTTACCATCTCGAGTATTTTTATATGTTGTCTTTTAAGAACCATGGAAACTGTGGGCAGTAGCTAAAGCAAAGGCGCAAGAGTCTAGGTGACCGAATCAAAGGTTTGAGGATGTCCCGTCAACTAAAGTTCCTACTACTATGAAACCTGTTCAAGAGGAAACGTATTCACATTATGGTAGATGTTCACGGATTTGTCAGGTTTTGCCTACTTCTTGGCATTTATAACGCTGATAAAAGTATGGGTTTAATTTGAGCAATTTGTGGTGTCTTTGCACCTCGTCTTCAGTGCTTCAACCCCCACAGCTCTCTTTCGGGGGCGTTTCCACCATTCTTTCTTCCACCGCTTGTTCCTTTAATGGCATCCCGGTAATACTACGAGAGGGAAGCGGTTTGCAAAAGAGTCTTTTGAGTACTGAAAAACGTTGTGCTCATTTACAAGTCTGCATCGTACATTAAATTTGAATGTGCCCAGAACACTGAAACAAAATTGCCCTAGTGCTGAATATATATGATATTCCCAGTCTGTGCAGGTTTGCTGCTGGATGTGAACTTTCCCTTCTTCTTTGTTGGTGTTCTTCAGGTCCTAACTTGGGTGTGCCATGTCTGGCTACAGCACAGGGACAAACCACAAGTCCCGCACACACATGCACAATTCGGGACGCCACAGGGCCGATGGCTACCGGCAGGGCCGCATCAATTCTCGTGACAATGCCACCAGCCAGGACTTATACCGTGATCACCATGGCAGCAGCTGGGACTCACCCCGAGATCCCCAAAACAACTCCTGTTCCGCTGGTCGGAACACGTACAAGGAGCGCCACGGTGAGCAGCCGCGTGGCACTGACTTGCAGCCCTGCTGCAAGCCTCCGGTTCGCTACGCCAATGGCCGTGGCTCCGACACCCTGGGCTTTGTCCCTGGTTCGGCAGCGGCGGGGGCCACGTCAGCGACGGGAAGCCGGTCGTGTAGTTCCTGTGCTTCTCTGGGCTGGAGCGGATGTAGGGCCCTGCTCTGCTGCGTGCTCACCTGTGGCTTCTATAGCCATCGCCCTCCCTGCCTGCCCACGGGTGAGAGCTCCACCGATGCCCCACCGAAAGCCGAGGCCGAACCGCGGAGGCCCACCGTCATGGCAATGAGCAACCCTACTTGTGGCGTAACGCTGGAGCCCAGAAAGCCCCCCCAGCTGCCCAGCTCGGGCAGCTTTCGCTATGGTGACGTCTACTTGGCTGGGAAGAAGGTCGTCTATCCTCTGAACCCAGAGGCCCCCCAGCGACGCAGCAGGGCGACGGGGAAGGGCGAGAGCCAGCGACCCGTCAGCAACACGAGCATCTACTCGCGGGAGGATCTTGATCTCGATGACGTAGACGACAGTGGCACAGACATCGACTCACTGATCACCAGAAAGCTATTGGAGCTGTACAAACTGCACCAGATTGAGCAGCTGGCCAAATGCACGTCAGACTTGTCCTTCTCTCGGAAGACGAATGAGATCAGTGACCTCATCAGCAGTATTGCACAGGACTACAACCTGGAGGAGCAGGAGGCTGAGTGTCGACTCGTGCACGGCGTCATGCGTATCAGCACGCGCAAGTCTCAGGCCTCCAAAGGCTATAAAAGCAAGGACTGCAAATCCCAGGATGCTCTTCTTCATGCTAATGGGAGGAGGGACGGGACATTGCCTGACAGTGGCAATGAGACCATGACTTTCACCTTTAGCAATGGTAAGTTGCTCCTCCCTGGAAATGATCAGACATGCGTGACTTTTACTGCATATTTCAACCAATGACCTCATGTTTTGATTTCCTCCTAAGGGGATCCTGAGGTGCAGGTGTCTGATCTGACGCCGTCGGATGAACTTGCGCGGAGAATGAGAGCGCACAGTGGACGAAGTGGTGAGTTTTGCACGGTGCGGTCCTCCATCCCATATTCCTAACCTCTGGCCTACAGTTGCATCGGGACATTCGTTCACTAGTGGTTCTATGATTCTCTTGCTCTGTGAGCATTAATACTTTTGCCAAGTAAGGTACCAACTACACTAAGCCCCAAGGCTAGTCTAAGCATATGTCGTATTGTATGTGCTTTACAATGGCATTCCTGTCTTTTGATGTGGGTTTTTTTTTTTTTTTTTTTGGAGAATAAAGCTGCCTGTGAAAGTTCCAGAAAGCCAGAAGTTTTTGCCTTTGCCTTTGTCTGTCCCCGAATGCTAGACCTCTTGAGCTCATTTTTCAGCTGTTCAGAATTCACCTCCCAGCATTTTGTCCTCTGCACGTCTGGATCAGCTCTAGGCTGCTGCTTTTTGAAAAAAGAACATGTTCATTAAGGAATTTAGTGATCCACCCACAGTGCAGCAGATTGAGTGATGGAATGTTTGTATGATGCATAGTTTGAAAATACACGTATCATTTTACAGTGCAAAAGTTAAAAAGAGGATTATTTTAAATGCTGCCAAACATTGTTTAAAAGACAAAAGGTGAGAGGGGTTGTTTTTTTTTTCTGCTATACACTGAAAAGTTTTTAAATTCCACTTTTAGTTAGTGTTAGGGTTACATTAAATACAAACCTTTATATTGATTAAATTGATTTCATTATTTTAGCTGAACACATTTGAACATTTTAATGAGTAACTGCAGATGTAGAGCTATGCCCTGGCTGTTGCACTTGATTCATCACTGAGGTGGTGACTGAGAGTCTGTTGTAACTGCTGTGTACTGCTGTTTGCTTTCCCAGCCTATGCCTCCATCTCAGCCACAGACTCTTCAGGAGCGCCCCTGCTGTGCTAACCAGCTGGATTACAAACCGCACGGCTGGATTACAGTGTGCTTGGCTGGATTACGGAGCACTTGGCTGGATTATGGAAAGCTTGCCATGATTATGAACCACTCTGCTGGATTACGGACCTCTTCTCCACTGGATTACAGAAAGACTGGCGAGATCAGAGCTCCAGATCTTCAGTAGCTACCAACCTGCCTGTGTCCTCACTTCTTTTGCTGCTCCATTCAACCCAGTGTGTCCACTAGTATTTTAGCATAATGAGGGCGTGTGGCAGTTCAATGACGATGGCCTATTGGGATTAGACTGGACAAACTGTATCTGAACTGGTCCTCAAATATGTAGTAAATAAGACAACCGGAAGCATCCATTGTCCACTCCGTTCACTGCTTGATTATAGACCACATAGAGATTTTAAGCTCTTATTTTTAAAACATACTTTTTTCATTCCATTCCACAGCTGGGGACAGCCCTCCCCAGAGGCCTTGTCTGACTAAACCACTGATTGATGAGGTTGGTGTGACATGGTGAGGTAAGATTCATTAGGCTGCTCTGGTCTTAATAACTACCTTCCGAGTTCCTGTAGCCACAGATGTTTTGTTTTTTGTACTACACTGTGTCTATTTGATATTACAAACTTCGTTGCAACATTGTTTCTTGAGTTTGCCAACGATCAATGTGTTTCGTCTTTTTTGTCTTCACACTTTTAAAGTGTTTTGTGAAGTTCTGTTTTTTATAGGCAAAATAAAAAGGGACATGATATATTTGTCTTTTTGTTTACATTTGTACAGTGCACTGTGGTGCAAACATTCATGGACTCTGGAAACATCTTTTTGTTTGATTATGAGATTGAGCCAAAAAGGTTTATTCACTTTGACCTGCACTTTTTTGGAGATGTTTTATGCTGCTTCTTCTGTACCTCTTTCTCTTCCCCTTCAGTCTCCCTGTGTACATTCATTAGTCTGTCTCCTTTACTCATGCTGCTCTCTCTCTCTCTGTCCCTCTCTTTCTCTCTGTCATTCACTCACTCACTGCATATTTCTTGGAAGGCTGTGTAGTCTCCTCCTCCTCCTCATGTTCCTTTCCACTCTGTATGTGTTGTGAATTGTGAACTTGTTTAACTGGTTTGACAAAAAAAGGAAATAAAATACAAGTGTTTGTTGGAGGTGCATATTGTGGAGGAGGGGCTGAAAATCTCTCTCTGCTCTCCCTCCCCTGCTCAGGACAGTTTATTGATTTAAAGCAACTTCTGGCAGATTAAAAAGGTTTACTCGAGTTTGCTTGCTCATATATTTAAAAAAAAAGTAGAATATAACATTACAATCTAGATTAGTAACATTACAACATCGCTTTACAGTTCATGATCCATAGGGTTTTCTGGCATCTTGCCACTCTGCAGCTCAGACCATGTTTGTGATGTGCCTGCAAAGCCAAGTATTTCACAACCAGCACTGTGTGCATGATGCTAGCATGCGTAAGTGCTTAGCCCTGCAGGGAGCGGCACTGGGCTGTCTCAAGACACTTCTACTTTGTTCTGACTAGTGCAAATTGATGGGTCACTGGCTATACTTAAAAAAAAGGGATATATATATACGTGTGTGTGTGTGTGTGTGTGTGTATGTATGTATGTATGTATGTGTGTATGTATGTATGTGTATGTGTGTATATATATATATATATATATATATATTGTGTGTGTGTGTGTGTATATATATATATATATTGTGTGTGTGTGTGTGTGTGTGTCTGATTGTGTGTGTGTGTGTTTGTGTGTGTGTGTGTCTGTGTGTGTCTGGGTGTGTGTGTGTGTGTGTGTGTGTGTGTGTGTGTTCCAACATCTGCAAAGCAGCTGGAGGGTTTTGGTTCAAAGAGGCCAGGCGTAAGTTTGGAGTTGGAGTGCCTCACACAGAATAGAAGGGTTAGGCCTGCATTTTATAAAGCCTTTGTATTTACACAAAAGGGTTTGTAGTTACTCTCCTGTTCTCCTCAGTCTAAAGCCACTGCATTTGCAAATGTTCTTCTCTGTTGTCATATTACCTCTCAATTCTAAAGAGCATGCAGTCTAACAGAGGCATAACATCTCTGAAATGGAATGACATGACAATCCATTACTACTTTTGTTGTCCACACACACACTCAGAAAAATGTGATTAAAAAGCTGTTTCAACAGTAGTTGCTTCATTGTATCTTATAATTAGGAAATGGTTTGTCTTAACAGAATCATGTTCAGCGTTAACACTGTACATATACCAGCCAGCTCATCAAGATGTGATCAAGAAACGTGTGATGATTACATTACACACACACACACACACACTGCTCTTCAACACCTCTCTGTGCTCTCTCACGGTTGCTTTTTAAATTTAAACAAAACAGCATCGCCAAGTTACATGTGCTGAGCAGACTCTCAAACCCAGTATACTCTATTAATCCTTACCTATGCACCGTTCTGCTTAACTCCTCAGATCCTCCTCCTCTCCTCACCACACGGGGCTGGTGCAGTGGAGGGGGGGGGGGCAGTTGTCATGTGTTATGGGGGTCTGACAGCCACAACGACAGTAGGCAGTTTCACCTCTGTGTCAACAGCACCCAAACTCCCAGTACCGTTTAGTACAGATTAAGCCGATTGCTCATTTCCAGTGACATAATTTAGATGAATGGTGGGTCTAATCTGTCAGGAGAAGGTGGGAGGGAGGTAGAGGAGGGAGGCGGTGCAGGGAGTACAGCTCTCTTCTTTTCAGGCCTGGAGGGGGGTGTTCTATTACTAAACATGTGTTAACAGCCCACTCTCCTTTTTGGGTAAACAATAGAGTGGTCGTGTGGTACTTCGGTGACAGAGAGAGCGAAGGAGAGAAAGATGTGTTTTGTTCGCAGAAAGGTGTGAGAGCAGGTAGAACGACGGACAGAGGTGATGAATGAGTCGTGCAGTCCACTGAGACAGGTGCTGGGCAAGAGAGAGAGAGAGAGAGAGAAAGAGAGAGAGAGGGAGAGAGAGAGACAGAGAGAGAGAGAGATAAAGAGGGACAGCGAGATGAGAGAGTGAAAGAGAGAGAGAGAGAGAGACAGCCAGAGAGAGAAAGCAGGAGGGAGTGCCACAGTGAAAGAGTAGGAAGCTACTTGACTGTGCATCCATGTCAAGACTGTGGCAAGAGAGACACCAAGTGGACTGGAGGTGGAATTGCACCTCTGGCAAAGCAAACCACCATTACTGTCCTGAAAGCACTGCTTGTAAATATCATGTGTCAAATCAATTTGATGTTCTAGGATCAGTATTACCATTTACATCATTATGGCTGGAGCCCTAGACACGGCAATGCACTGAACCCTTGTAGGTAATTAGTTGTCTTCTCCCAAACTTGGAATGATAGCAGTCTGATGTCAGGAAGAACATTTTGTTCACATGTTTGAACTGAATCAGAGATCCTTGTGGACCTGAATGAAAACCTTTATTCATTACAAGAAGAGTCTCACCATTAAGGTGCACTTTTTCACACTGTAGATAATGAATGTGTTATTGTTCGCTATTGTACCTCTTTGGTTTGTAGTATTTGAAATCAGCCCCACACACATGCTTGACACCACACACATGGGTAGAGAGTCAAGCAGTTGACATTCTGTTATTATGATGGTGTGAGTGTTGACTGAGCTGGGAGAGAGTGACACTAAGGGGCTGTCAGTGGCACTACATTCAGCTAGAAATGTGTTATACTGAACATTTCAGCTATCAGATGTGTGTGTGTGTGTATGAGAGAGAGAGAGAGGGAGAGACTTTTTAGGAGTACATATTAATCAATCACACATTATTAACTCCTGCAAGCATGCTATCATGCATTCTTATTATGTTACGTTCTGACTTAGTAACACAAAAGTCATATATACCCAATATATGTATCCTCATCTCTCAGGAAGTGTGTAATTCTGTGTAAAGTTTTGGATCAGTTGTACCATTTTGGCCATGTATATTAAAGGATACAGATATGTTCTACTATCTTATGCAGCAATAAAAAAAAAATATGTAAACATAAGGTTTCTGCAGACAGATAACCTCAAGGTCAAATTTAAACCAGGTGTTAAACTTCATTATTTGAAAGTATTGCCATTCTTGGGTGGATCTCCTATTTTAATGCTTCTTTCAGTAGTATAATGATGGATGGCTTGGATCTGCTAAATGGACACGCAGTTTTTCAGGGAGATCGTATTTACAGCATTTGCTATTGCTGTATAGCAACATAGCCTTGTAGTATAGTAAATGAACCATTATTTTAATTGTTTCTTATTTTCACTGCTTATAGCATGGACCTGCACCAGCCCACCCAGTAAAACTGGGTGAAAAACATTCAAATGGAGGAAGTGTGTAGTGGATTGTGTGTAGGCCTGGCAGCAGAAGGATCTGAAGGATAAATATGACATTTGGCTGTACAAATGTAGATATACAGTAATCACATACAGACTAATGTAGCCTGATGTGTATTTGGGTTTCGATTCCAGTGATAATATATTCCATTATGGTTTTACTAGCAAAACCAGATATCCAGATACCATGTTAGTTCTTATGAGGGGGAGGAGGGGGATGAAGACCGGCCTTTAAAATGTTTTTGCAGGTGTGTTTTTTCCTCCTTCTCTGTAATACGTTCATTTATTCATTTATGGTTTCAAGCTACATTATGCAGAACAGATGAATTGACTACTTTGAGGCAGTTAAAACTTAATGTACTTGTAATAAGTGAGGTTACACTGAGGAATTTGTTATTTCACTTGAACTAAACTAAGTGTTTGGACTGGTGAAATCTGATCATATTATACCATCTGTAATTAGCATAATTGGTTCTGGAAATCAAACAGCGCTTGACAAAATGTAATCTGATATACACATGGCAGTGATATTCAAATGTACTGAATCATGCATATCAATTCACATTATGCATATACACCTCCCATTTCATTAACATTCACACAAATGCACATAACAAAGTCCCCACCTCCTCCACTTCCAAGAACAGTGATGCTCCAGCTGCCAAACTGTGAAGTCACCTGATCATACCTGCAAGGTTGCACACCAAGCTTTAATTTGAGTGGCAGCCTCAAAGGAATCCTCTTGTTTCCAATGGCAACATGAATTACTCCAATTCTCGTACATTTACTCTTTATTCATAAGCATTATAGTATTTGCCTTTGTTACCTAAATTATATGGCCTTTGTCCTGTAGCAACAGATGAATTTTAGGCTTTTTATTTATTTTTTTAATTAATCTTTTTATTAGTTTTGTCATTATTTCTCTTACTTTGGGTGCAACAAATATCCTTCATTACATAGCAGTGTTTTGTAAGTGAAATGTGAATAGCAATACATTGCATATTTCTGATTAGTATAAGGCACTACTACTAGAAGATGTCTTCTTGTTCAAATCAGGGGTCATCTAGCAAAATATGTCACATAACCAATAACAATATGCGATGGCACCATTGTTACCTTGGTTCATATTCCACTGAAAGCTCCTACGTCTGTCATCCTAATACTTTTAGAAATACCCAGAACCAAAAGCTCAAGAGCAGAGAAGATCGAGCATTTGCTCTAGCTGCCTTGGTCTCCTTCCAATATCAGGACTGCTCTGTCATAAGTCGATGATGTAGATCTGTTTACTCTAGTTGAGTGGTGCAGCGATTATAATTGTTTTAAAGTGTGTTAGGTGTTTAGGATCTAGTTTTTAATGATTTTAATGTTTTACATTATGTAACTTTAATGTTCATTTTAATGTTGAGCCTGTACAGCACTGTGTTTTTAAGATGCTGTATAAATGTCACCTTGCCTTGCATAATTTTAATTCTATCATTTCAGAGATTCATTTCTTGCAACATGTAAGATAGAAGCTGCATATTTTTAACCATCTTCTTTCTCAAAGTAAATTTAAGATCATGAAAGTAATAGTGCCAAAGCTACTTAGTCATCATATCCCCTATGCCCTTTTTCCAGAAGATTCAGTCATCTGCCTTGGACCCTTTCACCAACACCTCACGTCCACCAGGCAATTATAACAAAATTAAAGCTATTTTCCATGGCCACTGTTTGCCCCATTAATGAGCCCACCAAGATAACCTCCATTCATTTAGTGTTTTAGCTCGTCCACCCCCACCTTACCCGTTCTCATCATATTAGGGCAAACAGAGAAATCAAAGTGTCACTCAGAAATTCCAGCCTAATGGCCTGACAACGGCCAGGGTTGCTTTTTTCCTTCCTTCTTTCTCTCCATTTCTCTCCCAGCTCTATCTCCCTCCCAATTATACCTTTTAATCTATATGTAGATAGTAGTGGCCGGCACCCCCACCCCAACCCCCTGTTGAAATGTCAGGTGGGAAGAGGTTATTAGCTAACTTTTAATTACTGTCCATCACTTAGTCTAGCAACTGATAAATGAGGCAGTTCACACTTGGACCTTTTATCTGCTTTCTGGCCATTAGTAGTGGAAGGCTGGTCGGCCATTTTGAAAAAAAGAGCAGCTATGTGGTATTTGAGGGTGTTCCTAACACCATGGGTTAAACAGGACAACATTTAAGAATGCTGGTTTAGAAACATGCTTCCATTGAAAACAGGACAACATTTAAAAATGCTGGTTTAGAAACATGCTTCCATTGAAAGTTTCATTTTAGACACGACAACATTTACAGAATATCACATCCCAGTTTGAATAGGGTGATGGTTACACCATAATCCCATATTAAACAGAGTATGTCTCTTTTTTACTCAAAATGTCTTGCACATCTTTTTGTTGTTGTTGTTGTAGTTGTTGTTGTTGTTCAGTTTTTCTGATATTCTAGCTAACTTCTGAGCTGTCTAATAATCTGTCTGATATTCTAGCTAACTTCTGAGCTGTCTAATAATCTGTCTGATATTCTAGCTAACTACTGAGCTGTCTGATCATCTGTCTAAAAGATCACAGTGTTTTTTTCCTCCCACCTCAAAGGATTAGCAACATATCAGTATGATTAACCAATCAGTATAAAAATGGTATCTTCTTATGTTGATGATAAATGTTCATATACATTGCAGGCACCATACAGCAGTTCTGTTGGGATACACACTGGGATACAGATGTTAATATGGAATGGCACATTTCCCAGATTACTAAGAGGCCATGCATTTTTGACAGAGTAATAATATACTGTCATGGACTTCAAAATCTGTAGTGAAGGTTTTGATTACCAAAAGCCAAAGAATATGAGTTAAATTGCAGTGTGGCAGTCTTAATTCAAGGGTATATACTTCCATATCCGGTGAACCCTGTAAGAATTACAGACGTTTTGTATGTAGTCGTCCCTTAACAGACCTGAATAAATTGAGCAGCTGAGCTGTTTCTTATTCAGCTGTTTGTCACTACACCTTTAGTTCAAGTGCTAAAGTGTTTTTAGGTGTGGCATTTGGAGTTTGCTGTTCTTTCCCAACAGGAGAACTAAAGGAGACTCAATGTCAGTATAGTTCATTATGAGACTGAACAGTAAAATTATAATAAATCAACCTTAGCCAAAATATTACTTGCGTCAAAATTACCTCAGTAGCTCATTAAGAAACAAGAATGCACTTGTTATCTTAGCAATAGCAAACAACCTGGCAGACCATCCAAAAAATGTGTATCAAAGAAAAAAAATCTGTTATAAAGATCTAAACATAAGTAGCCCAGATGTATTAACACCTACTCTAACTAGAAAAATGCCCAACTTCTGTTAAAAGGTTAAGTTACAGCTTACTAAAATGTATATCAAAAAGCTTGTTATTATAGGCAAACAAATACATAGAGATGAGATTCATCTCTATGTACAGTATTTAACTGTAGCAAAGTAACAGTATGCATCTAAAAACAGCGCATTATGTATGAAACATGTTAGAATGAGTGGCTGCCAGTGAAACTCACTCATCTGACCAGATTATGGATAAATTCAGCATGAGTTTAAGATGAATTCTTAAGGCTACAGCAGCATCTTAACTGAGACCAAATAATTAAAAACTCAGTGAATTGTGATCAACTTCATTCAAAACTCAGTGAATCGTGATCAACTTGATTTAGAACAATAAAGCATAGGTTCACCTCAAGTGTCGCTAAGACAACCACGTTGTCTGCAAATAACAAACATGTCACCTCTAGGCCTCCATAGTGGACATCACTCCTTGATATCCTGTCTTAATTAAGATTAATTTAAGGCTAAGATTACTTATCTTTCTTATTACTTATTATGATTGCCTGTCATGATGGAAGTTATACATAACAATGATTGATTCCTATAGTATATACAGTCTGTTAATCACAATAAATACCTTTAATTATAACTTCATAAATTAAACAATCTTTAGTTTAACCAGTCATGCGAAGTTCTAAATTTACAGGCATGGATACTCTAGTAATCTGTAAAAACATCTGAATGCAATTTGAACAACTGTCTATTTCCCTTCGGGCTGCAGGAGTACAGTTGTACTCTATACTATTTGGAAAATGTAATTACTAGCAATATAATTATGAAAACATGCTGTAATCCCCTGTGCTCTATCATCAACAGGATCCACACCATCCACATTTTGGATCTTTGGATGCTTTCTTCTTATTTTTGCTTATTTCTATTTCTATTTCTTTTTTGTTTGTTTGTTTGTTTAGCAGCTTTATTTTCTTTTTCTTTTTGTCTTTTTTCTGAGGCTGAGCTGAACTTTAGCTCTGACCTGTGGTGACCCCTATCCTAGCTCTGACCTGTGGTGACTCCTATCCTAGCTCTGACCTGTGGTGACCCCTATCCTAGCTCTGACCTGTGGTGACCCCTATCCTAGCTCTGACCTGTGGTGACTCCTATCCTTGCTAGTCCCATTCATGGTAGCCACCATCATCTGGATCACATCAAGCTCAGGTGGAAAACAGAAACCATTTGGGATGGAAAGAGAGAGTTGTGAAATGAGGGAAGGAACCCATGTGAAAACAATATGGTTCAGTCCCCCTACACCAAACACAGAGAGAGAAAACATTCTTGTATTCACTTTACATAAGATACACTTTAGGTTCAGGGTCCAGAGGGGCTATAACCTAAAGTGGGTGTAGCATGAACATTCCTTCTGAACTACACTCTCCAAACACGAACTCAGAACCTGGTGTTCAGTTGATTCAAACTTCTCACATCTCATAACTGATGCATTCTTTGTATATAACTCATAAACAGTTACTGAGCACATGGATGTTCATGATTTTTTTCAGTTTTTTATACTGAAAATGGACACATGCATTTTTATAAATGTTTTCTATGACTTAGAAGAACTCAAAAGGACCAACTTTTGAATGGTGATGCATAAGCTACTTTCAAAGAAAACTAAAACAAAATATAATTGATTTTAGCAATATGCTTAGCAGCTCTTTGTGGACACACCTGTGTCTACAGAGCTGACTGACTTTGTGGACACACCTATGTCCACTTAGCCGACTGACTCTGTGGACACACCTGTGTCTTCAGAACTGACTGACTCTGTGGACACACTTGTGTCTTCAGAGCTGACTGACCTTGTGGACACACCTGTGTCTACAGAGTTGAGTGAATAGCTGTCAGGACTGCTGCAGATTTGGGGAAATCAAAAAATCATAATCAAGTGTTATTACTGTGGGCAAAGGTAAACAGAGTGGTTGCCATAAACCAACATAATTACTTCAGTTAACTCCAGAGTAGGTTTACCTTAGAAGAGTTTAAGTGGAACTGGAAATATGGATGAGTGGATGTGTGTGTGTGTGTGTGTGTGTGTATGTGTGTGTGTGTGAGAGAGAAAGAGAGAGAGAGAGAGAGAGAGCATTTGTGTCCATCTGCATTCATTTAGCTTTAATAGCAAATTTGTGTGGTTAAACCCTAAAATGAATTACTATGACATATTTTTTTTTATTTGTTTGTTTGTTTTGTCATTTTGATTTTGCATTTTAACAGCAAATTAATCTGTTTTAGGTTTTGATCTCTGCTTTCATGTCTTAACACACCAGACCTCTATTATATGTTTGAAGAGATTTACTCCCAGTATTTGAAACAACAACAACAACAACAACAACAAACATATACTGATTTGGATTTCTCTCCTGAACAATCAATCATTTTATTTACCTGTTTACAATCAGATGCACTGAATTGTAAATTGGCTTATATAAGGTAGTTTTATGGTACAAAGACAAAGACAGGCTTTGCTGCCCCCTGCTGGAATGTGAATACTTCACCTCCATCAACATGGATAACTCAGGTTTTCTTAATGTACTGAAGTGTTATGACCTCTGTGAGCAGATGTATCTTTGGGGCAAGTTCATGTTATTAATCAGATTATGTGAGTAGTAATAACATCATATCAAACAGTTCAGTTGGTTTGTGAGTATCATAGCTGTCACTGAGAACAGTCTGCCAGTGTTACACTCAAATATCTGATATGGCCCTGTATGCTCCCTGGCAAACTGTGCATGACAACAGCTGAGCTGTGTTTTCCTATACACCTAAAAGGGCCCCGATAAACTGAGATGAACAAAAAATACTGGGAAATCTTCAACGAATGTCTCAGTTTACAAAAAACGTTATTGTCAGTTATTTTTATTTGTTTTTATTTTCAGCTCTTGCCAAACATTTTGACCGGTGTCGGCCCGAAGAGGATGGGCTCCCCCCTGAGTCTTGGTTTTTCTTGGAGTTTTTCCTTGCCACTGTTACCCTTGGCTTGGCTTGGACTCGTACACTTGTAAAGCTGCTTTCAGACAACATCTGCTGTAAAAGGTGCTATATATA
>JAOYMR010000027.1:9452515-9471159 GCA_025802075.1 Tenebrosternarchus preto
AGCATCATGTTCAGACTTAATTCCGTCAGGCTCAGCATCATATCTGGGTATTTTCTCAGTGTGATGAAACATGTTGTCCCAACAAAGGAATGAGACCATGAGACCTTTACTGGTACTTTACTGTGGTCTAGATAACAGAACAGACTTGTTCAGTTCTGCACCACAGTTAGTTTTTATTATGTTCAACAACAAGGGTTTTTATAGAAATGACTAAAATGTTCAACTATGTCATATTTAAGGTAAACCTTTTTAACACATGCTTTAATATATATAGAAGTAAGTAAAAATAAATCGGTTTTATGCCTTTTACTTACTCAACTACATTTATACCACTTTTGTTTGTGGTCACAAGGGGTCGCTAATTGACCACACAGACATGCCATTTTGTAAAGACGTGACCAAGAGTTTTAGAATGATCATTATTCACCCAGGAATAAAACTAATATTGTATTTTAAAATGCTTTGCGTATACTTTAATATTCTTTGAGGTCCGTTGCACTGCAGGGTTCAGGGTTTTACTTACTCTAGCATACGTAATTCCACTGTGGAAGGGCTTTGTACTTGTCTAGCTGGAGAATAAAACTTCTAGTTTTTTTTTAGTTCAGGTTTTATGATTACTCTGAAGTGTGAGCACAGGCTTTTTATCCTGTTGCTTTCAAAATGTATTAAAGAGCTGACTGACCACTTTTACGTTTAACATATTATTATATATTAGACTGAAAAACATCCCCCTTGACACAGAAATATCTAAAATTATTATTTCTGTCTATAAATGTCCTTTTCATTTCTAAGTGATCCAGTTGTTGAAGTGATGCATAGGAGTTTGGGGTGTGCAGTTGTATTAGAGTACAGAGCAGACCATATGTGGACAGCAGTAGAGATGAACTGTATGAACCTCCCAGTCCCTTCAACACTTAGCCTCCTGCTCATTAAACACAAGGAGGGCAGGGACCGAGTTAATGCTCCCACACTGCTGTCAAAATCTATTGCACAAAAACACGTTCTGGCCATTAATGTGAAATGTAAATGTAATGTAGAATTTACATATAAGAATTAATAAAAATTTGTTTAATGGAAGCAGTAAATGGTACTATCAAGGATATCATGAGTGTGCAATATGTGGTTTTGTATCTTCAAGCCTCTCAAAGGTTGAATTTTAGAAAAATAATGTAGAAAAATAGATTTTATTCCAGTATGCTAAGGTACATAGGTGCATAAAACACGTTTACAACAAGTAGTTTTATAAAACTGGATCGCAGTCTCTCGGAGACTAAATTCATCATCGCCTCTGGATTTTGAAATGTACGGTATTTGAAAGGGTTTTGAACAAATGGCCTCTAGCAAAAAACATAAACACCATCTAACAGTATATGAGTAATGAAAACATCACATGCTGACATTACCTTAATAAATTATTTAAAAGGTGCAAAGACTTTTTTTTTTTTTTTTACATATGTAAACAAGGCAGAATCTTCTGCCTGCAGTAGGTCAGACGTCTCAATGCAGACACCTTTTCATATCTTCTCTTTGGATTTTTATATCCACCCAGTGTGTGCCTGAACTCTCGCACGCAGTCCACTCCCTGGAGTTCATTTCCATTTAAGAGTGGTAAACTAGGAGAAAGTCTTTCGTGTGACCATGCATCCGTGTCTCCAGGTGGTTCAGCATCTACTGAAGAGCATGTCGGTGAGCAGGTCCAGGAGCCGAGCCTTGCCGATAATTGGCCGGAAGAAGAGCTCGGTGATGAAGCCAGGAGTGATGCTCTTCAGAGACGAGGTGGCGAGCAGCACGCGGGTGAAACATCCTTGCTCCTCTGGGTGGATAAGGAGCAGAACTTCTCTCAGAGCATTCTGAGCCTCCTGCTGGAGACGCTCGATCAGCAGTGCTGCCTGTAGACCTGGCACGTCTGTGCAGGAGGAAAGCATGTGCGTTAATCTTCGAGATGTTTGAGTTACTGTTTTTTTGTTTTAATATTCATATTCTCCAGCTTATCAATTTTTTTACAGAAAGCATTTATGTAAACCTTTATAAATCTATGCAAAAGGTAGATATATATAACTGAACAGTGATTTTATACCTGGATCAAATATCATGGTGCCTTTAAGGTAAGCATACTCTTTTGGGCTCAGGTTCAGATTCCAGAACTTCTTCAGGCAGTATTTGAGTGTTTGGACCCCTGCCAGCGTGGGCTGCTCTCTATCAGACTCTTGGATGTCCTGGTGGTTCAGGAGGATTCTCTGCAGCAAGCTGTGAGAAAGCTCCACCTCAAAGCCTACATGTTCTTGCGCCAGACCCAGGACAAAGAGTGGGGCCCAACAGCTCTGCAGCAGCACTAGCCGGTCCTTCGGTGGCAGCTGCTGGAAAGCAGGTAAACTCTTCATGAAGTGGACCGTCTTCACCAGGACGCTGGAGGCAAGCCAGCACGTATCTGTTGGCGTTTTCAGTCTCACAGTCCTGCGCAGCTCACAATGGCATCTTGTGGGGGCTAAATAGCTGAGCTTGCTCATGGCTGGCTCGTCGCTCTCCGCCTGGCTGAGGATGTTAAACAGTATAGCACTTGGGCATCCATTATTGCTGCCTGAACACTGGCACTTGTAGTCCATCATGACAGAAGCTTATCACTCAATATGAACTCGGGTATATCCGCTGTTGCTCAGAGCCATACAAGCTTTGATGGTGCCTCCCTCCTGTTTATAAAGGCCATTTATTGAATTACACTTCAGACCTTTGACCCACCACATTACATTTGTAGAGCAAAACAATTCATCCTTATGTTGCTTGGCAAACTGCTATAGGGGTGATAAGGCTGCATGAATGGGAATCAGCCCACGGAAAAAGTGACAGGATTCAGGTAAGGCAGTTTTATCTCATGTCCCAGTTGATAAACCAGGCTGTACCAAGGATCCAAGGACTGCTTAGGAATGTAGTCAGTGCCATCACAAGCTCACACCTGAACCTGGCTGCCTGCCAGAGTAAACAGACAGAAGTTCACTTACCCTGGTATAGACCTTGACGGAAAACACACTCATCCAGGTTACTTCATTTGTTTGGGTAATTGCTTATTTCCTGTAAGAATGATATGTAAACACCTACCCAAACTAACTTCAAATTAAAGCCAATTATTATTATTTTTTGGTATTATACATAAAATACTGAAAATTATGCCAGAATATTTCATATCAAAAAAATATTTTACTAGGTGCCACAAACTTGCAGTGTACATGTTTGCAGAACAGATTGCAGAAATTTAACATAAACTTTAAAAGGTTCTTTCCCACATTCCTGAGCAGTTTTTTTTAGCTATAATAATCAAATGAAATGCTGTCTCCTTTATTATCAGAGCAGTACCTAGCACAGAGGCCACAGCCAGATAAGCAAATTACTTTATTGATCTGAATCAAATCAACACTTATGTCTCTGTTACAGTTTCTTGTGAATTTCTTTCACCATGAAGTTTGAGCTTGTATTTTAGCTTTCATGTGTAAAATCAAACTTGGTATTTGAACATAAAAATAACAGCATGTATTTGTATATAAATCTTCTATAAATATTTTCTTTTAGATTTCTCTTAAGGAATCCAGTGTAAAATACATCTTAATGATGTATTACCTATCTTCCTATTACCTATCTAGGAGATGGGAAATGTTAGAAAACTAATATCAGGGTTAGAATAATATTAACAAAATTAAGTATTATTTCATTTGCTAATTGACATCCATGGAAATTATGGAAAAACCTTTCTTGTTTAGGGTATGAATTATATTTGAACACATTTTCATACTGGTTATGGGAAGCTGTGTTAAATGCATTCAGAGATGGCAGCAGTTGTATTGTAACCAGGGGGGCAGAACAGTGATAGTAGCTGCTTATCAGTGACATGCCAGTAAAAACAGATCTTTATCTCTATATCCACATTATACCTTTAAAACATTTGGTACAGGATAAGCAATAGTGATTCCAAACATGATGCACAATGAAATGTATAAACATATTTATAATGCAAATTAGTCAAGTCAGATTTATTTATACAGCACTTTTTACAACAAATGTCACAAAGCAGCTTTACAAAACGCATGGGTCCAAGTCCTTAATGAACAAGCCAGAGGAATCAGTGGGACGTAGGTGGGTGCATCAGCATGTCCACCGAGTAGGTGGGTGCATCAGCATGTCCACTGAGTAGGTGGGTGCATCAGCATGTCCACCGAGTAGGTGGGTGCATCAGCATATCCACTGAGTAGGTGGGTGCATCAGCATGTCCACTGAGTAGGTGGGTGCATCAGCATGTCCACTGAGTAGGTGGGTGCATCAGCATGTCCCCTGGCATATCGGAGCATTTTCTAGGTGGTTTATGGCATTGTAGTGAAGTCTATCCATTAGCAGCTGTGAGTGATGTTTGGTTGGTGAGAAGCAGGGGAAGGGCATCAGGGTGGATCACGCAGATCAGCAGATCATAGTACAGTGTAAATAAGGCATAGTAAGGTGTTTGAAAGGTTGCAAGAGTGCCCAGGGTTTTGTACTAGAGGCAAAGCATAAGTGAATTAACATTCAGAAACAACACACAATTTATACAGGAGTGAATATCTTCCAAATCTCTCCCAAAAAGATGGGGGTTTAGGAAGGGGTGATATGTGCTATTATCCTAAATTATACCATGATTATTTTTTTATAAGCTGGCCTGTTACCTACCAGTGTTCTTGTACTGTAAAAATAAAACATAAATCTGTTGTTTCAAAATAATTTTTACTTTGAATTTTTATTCACACTGATTTCATGATTTGGTCTTTATGAACAGGTGACGGGGTGCTGCTGTAGTCTTATATGTTGAATCTTATATGTTGAATTCATAATTGTGCAGTGGAGAACATAAGCTGGAGGTCTGTGAGAGCAGGGAGGTTAAGATACAATAATATTCTACCTGTGTCTTCTCTCTATTCAGTTTGTGCATTTGAAAACTTATCACAATCACAATATAGCACTTAATGTTATTCTCTTCAGGTTCACAACCAGTACTGCACTGCCACTTCATTTATTCTCAAGTCACAATTATGGATCTTGTTGTGCTTAATGTAATGTCTTTGTGTCACGTTATAGTATTGTTGTGTTGAATGTAAGACTAAATGTTATGCTCCTAGAAACCTCCCCACCCTGCATGGTTGTTTTCCCCCATTGCATTCTTCAAGTACTACCAGCACTATGTCCACCATACACCTATACAAGTAGCTTGGCTCCAAGAGAAACACTATTTCATCTCATTGCATAACGCACACTGTAGATTTACTCTTTCTTTATATGCATGCTGCTGAACGACCCCTATAGACTTTCAGTCGTATCTGCTTTAGCAGTTTGGAGTGGGCATGTAACAACATGTGGCAGTGTTTGTTTGTTGTGACTAGTGGGATAGGCTTGGTAATTCCACTCCTGAGCCTGTGTGCCCTAGAGAACACCGAGTACGTTATGATCTGCAATCAAATCTTTTATCTGTGGAACAATAATCATGATATGTTTTTTTTTTCTTTGAGATTACATATTTGCACAATATAAAATTCTATTTCTCTGTTTTATACCGTGTATTGGGGGGGAAGACCGAACTGAGCTACATGTGTGTGAGTACAACTGGCACTGGGCACCTGTACGAAACTTTTTGATTAACTCGACGCGAGTGATTAAGAGTGACGCGAACTATTAAAAAGTTAACATTTCCTCTCAAGAATATTCTGCTCCTTGTTACTAACAATGAATTAAAGTTTTCTTGATTTCTTTTTAAATACTTGTGCTAAGCATTTCACTCAGCACTGAGAGAACTCTCCTTTACAGAACCCATCGAGTCTGAATAATACAATCTTTCATATTCCCTGGTGAAATTTTCTTTGCAATATACCTGCATTAACCGGACTATGTACAATAATTTTTAATTTAATTTTTAAACAGAGTATAGTGCTAACGTGCAGTACCTCTCCTGCTCCTGTATATTGTATATTTATTTGTTATTGTAATGATGCTGATGGAATCTTAATTTCCCTGAGGGAACTCTCCCAAAGGGATCAATAAAGATCGATCTATCTATCTATCTATCATGCATGCTTCTAAAAGCAATTTATACTCCTGCATTTATTGGAGCTGCTGTATAAGTGTGCTATAAAGTTGAAGGTCAGCATATTAAAGAGACCTGGTATTTACTCAGGTTTCTGAACTCTAGTAACCTGCCACACAAATGCCATGTGAAGGACGTGTGTAGAAGCAGAGAAGCATCTGGACCTTTAAAGCAGTGGTTTCACAAGCACAATTTTTCACTTACCCCTAGTGTGCACAATGAACAGAGGTGTTCGGTGGCTGGAGACGACATATATTAGTGTTTCTCTGAAGGTGGGAGGCTAATCCAGCCAAGTGCTGGATACTTTCACTTCAGATCTTTGTAAATTACGACATGAGATTTCATCCACTTGGCTCCCACCCCTTGCAGTTCTTGAAGATGTCACAGACTCTGAAGTGTCTGTGATTTGCGGTATTGAACAGACATGTTTATGGAGGCAATACACTGAAAACAGGAGTGAAGCTTGGCGTTATGCACATGATAAATATAAATTATATATTATTTGTAAAACTAAAGACTAGAGAATACATATTTGAGTGGTGCTTTTGGGCAAAATTGTCTCTAGGACACCTCTCTATATTAACCTAAAAACACCAATTCAAAAATAAAAAAAGGAAAAGTTGGAGATCTAAAATGTGTGTTGACAGATTGATGACGTTTGAGGCAGTTGAAGTTACCTCATCTTTGTTACCAAAGCATGCACTCCCCATCAAACCATTTACTCAAAACTAAATGAGATACTCCTTCAGAATCAAAACAATGGTGCTCTGCTGATGGAGCCCATAAAGATTTTTATTATTATACATTAATACACTGTGACAATGTTTGTGCAATACCAAGGTAGAGAAGGGTCTAATAGTCTAATTTAATCTAATTTAATCAAGCTCAAACTCATCAGTTTGAGCTTGGGTGCCCTGCTCAAGAACATAATGGTAGGATCAGTACATGCTGATCTACTCTCACATTCTAGTTCAGATTTCACTCCATACCAAATTCCTTGATCTTCACTGCCATCTAGTGTACGTACACACACGTTTTGTGATGCCATCATTTCTCTGTGGAACTGAAATTGCATGGACCATGAATAAAAGTCACCACCACCTCAAGACACTGGACTGCTGCTCTGAACCACCCTTCTCCAAAATAGAGAATCTAACCTACATCTGATTACCTTATTTGGCCATGCCCCCCCACACTCAAAGAAAGAAAAATGAAACATGTTTAAGTTTTTATTAATGCAATCCAATACACTTTCCTAATGCTCAGCTACCAACTGCAAGAACTGACATTCTGAGCATTCAAACAGCAAGAGGAATAAAAAGAAAGGAATGAAACTGGTCATTTCAAAAGCATTTTGCCCTTTTTCTTTTTTTTAGTCATTTTTTGTTTACTATAATCAAGGCCTAGACTTGGAGTCTACAGACCTGGCAAAAATATTTTAATTTTAAAGTGTTTCTTTTTTCAGTTTTATGAGTTTTGTATTTTTCATTGTTTATTTTTTTCCTTTTTCTGCCTTGGTGAAGCTGGCCTGCAGGTTGACTTACTCTGAAAGAGAAAGAGAGCAGGTGAACTATACAGAAAACCAATACTTATTCTGTACTGCATGTTTGGGTGGGAAGGCATTCTTCAACCTTACCTTCCATTAGACAGCAGGAACCGCAGCACTGTTAACAGATTTTTGAGCGGCTTCCTTAGCCTGGTGGGCCTGGAGCACAGCGACTGCCTCATCCACCTAGATGTAAACACAGTAGTGTTTTAAAACGGTCTATTTTACTTCGGTAACACAATGTAGACCCCAGCTGCCTCTTCAGCAAGCGTTAAGACTCACTGAACCCACTGTCCACCAACATAACTGTCTATTACCAAATGGTGATTTAGCACACATTACACGCACGCATGGGCTCATACCTTAGAGCGCAGAGACTCTGGGGACTCCAGCATATGCAGCAGCTCAGAGTTGTCGATCTCCAGCAACATGCCCGTGATCTTCCCAGCGAGGGTGGGGTGCATGTTCTGGATCAGGGGGAACAGACGCTCACCTGTGGAGAAAGAAGGACGGGATGAGACCTTCCACCACCCACAACCGTGCTGCACAAGACGCCCAGTGGGGCCACAGCGGTTCAGGAGTGTTCCTCACCCAGCATCTGCTTCTGCTCCTGTGGAGGTGCAGCAGCCAGCATGGAGGCGGTGAGAGGCTCCTGTCCCTGCACGTGGACTGCAGCCTAAGGACACAGGAAGAAACGCACACATTACTTCATCTTGTCCAATTTAAAGCTAAAATTGTTTGTGATTGCCCAATATGGCACATTAATCTGATTCATAAATCATTTTCCACCAGACTCCTCCATGTTACAGGAGAGGGGGAATATGCCAAGCGTGTGTGTACCTGCTGCATGGGCACCTGCGGCTGTGTGCCCAGGTGTTGTTGTGGGTTGCGAACCCCTGTGGCGTACTTGTACTGTGGTACTGCTCTCACCGGCGCCGCCCCAGTGGCTGCTCCTGCACTGGCCGGCCGTGGCCCTAGAGGCTGAGTCGCTACAGAAAAAACACAACACATTCATGACCACCGCTGGGTAGGTGTTTACACCAGAGTTTCATTGGGATGTGTGTGCGAGAGAGAGGTTTACATGTTGGATGTGCATGTGTGTTTTTGAGAGGCAGACTCACCCATGCGCTGAGAGGCCATCATGCGTGGGACCTGGGAGGTGGCAGTGGGTCGGATGGTGCTGAAGGTCTGTGGGCGGGGCGCGGCAGGCCTGATGGCACTCGGCATGTTCTGGAAGTCTGCAGTGAGAGAAGGAGACACGAGAGCATGTTGGTAGGGAGCCGCCCTACATGGGTGGGGCTAAAGCACCAGGGTGTTGAGTGGACGGGGGAAGTACTGACGCTGTGGGCGGACACTCTGCGTGGCCCAGCGAGGGCTGGGGCGGAGCTGGGCCAGCTGGCTGCTCGGGTAGTAGGCAGCACGGTTCTGAGCCTGCAAAAGAACCACACAAGGGGCAGCATCACACGTTAGCGTGGGGTTCGCGTTATACAGTACTAACAGCCAAGGAACATAAGTATAACAAACACAGGGAGTGGTGGAGGCGGTCTGACCTGTGGAATGGCCGCCATGAAGTAGCCAGAGGGCGGGGCAGGCTGGTAGGGGTTGAGTACAGGGTTGGGCACAGCGCGCACACTGGCCATGCGCTGCATGTACTGGTTGGTGAGGTGGGCCTGCCGCTCCTCCTTGCGCTGCGCCAGCGCCACGTACAAAGGCTTGGTGGCCACGATGCGCCCGTTCATCTCCGTCACAGCCTTGGTGGCCTCCTCCGGCGAGGAGAAGCACACAAAGCCAAAACCTTTGGAGCGGCCGCCCTCCATCATCACCTGCATGGGGCAGCGAGGAAATTGGAGTCTCAGCCAACCGCTCAATGAGACCTCATTTCCATAATACTGAATGGCTGCTGCATTGCATTTGTAAACTCTGACTACTGGGCTCATTTAAGACAGTGAAAGCAGTGGCCCTGGTGACCACTGTCCCCAAAAACCCAAACTAGCTGGATCAGCAGTTTACACACAAGCCTGAACCAAGCTCTGCAGAAAGGTGGATTTCCAAGGTTCTGTGAGCCCCATGAGGTCTCTGAGCAAGATCTAGAAAGATCTCTCTGAGCAAGATCTCCGAGTTTCTGCTAATGTGTGCATTTTAAGGCTCTCAGGGAAGTTACCTTGGCACTTGTGATGGTCCCGAAGGGAGAGAACTCCTTACGTAAACGCTCGTCGTCCAGACCATCGTCTAGGTTCTTAACGTATAGGTTCACTCCCTGGCAACAGAACGGATCAACTGGTAAGTCAGTGCAAGGAGGGCAGGTGCGTGTGTGTGGAAGGCAAACGGGTAAGGAGGCAGCAGCACCTGGTAACGAGTCATGCGGTCCTGCTTCATCTGTTCGAACTTGCGCTTTAGCTCAGTCTGCCTCTCGCCTTTCTTCTGAGCGCGGCCCACGTACACCTGCTTCCCGTTCAGCTCCTTCCCGTTCATCTCATCCACAGCCTACACACACAGTGCATGTACACAACACACACCAACCTTGACCAAACAATACTAATAACAAACATCTTACTCCCATCACCCCCACCATATGAACATACATATGCTAAATCATACAATTTTTAATAAATGTCCAGCTCAATCTCTCTTACTTTCACACATTTATTATTAGCTTCCCCCAAACACACACCAAGTATGAGGAGCCACACTATCCCCACAGCCACAGGATTTTTCCTGGAGGTCAGGGCCAATGCAGCACTCACTCTCTGGGCATCCTCGTGCCTCTCGAAGCTCACAAAGCCAAAGCCCTTGGACTTGCCGCTCTCGTCGGTCATGACGCGAATGCTCAGCGCGGGGCCTGCAACACAAACGAACGTCAGAGCAAGCAGTGCAAAAAGCCCTCGCCCCGCAGTGTTCTGCTACTCCCTCACCCCACAGGGCACCACCACCCTCACCGAACTTGCTGAAGATCTCCTTCAGCTTGTCGTCATCCATGTCCTCTCCGAAGTTCTTGATGTACACGTTGGTGAACTCCTTGGCCCTGGCCCCCATCTCGGCCTCACGCTCCTTGCGAGACTTGAAGCGGCCGACAAACCTTTAAAGAAGGGAAACTCTGCTGTGAGACATGGAGGAAGAGAGGATCTCCAGCAGTGCAGGAAGGCCAGCTCGGACTGATGATGATTTTAGTAACTATACCAATGTGCTTCATGTTCTAATGTTGACTGAAATCAGTGTACCTGTTCCAATTCTGTACAGACCATCAATTTAACTCTATGGATTACACTCATCATTAAAAGTTTTTAGTAAGATGATGCAGTTAAACAAAACTCAAAACCAAATGGCTGTGAGAGCCCTAGTCAGGCAGTCAGTCTTAGTTCCTTCTCCCACTTACACTTTGCGGTCATTCAGCAACATGCCATTCATTTTCTCAATGGCTCTCTCTGCGGCCTCGTGGGTCTCAAAGTGCACAAAGCCGTAGCCCTTAGAGCCATTCTCATCACACACCACCTTCAGAAAAGGCACACAAATAAGTACCCTAATCAAACTCTCAATGCATGTTAATTGCTTTCCCCACAACGGTTAATACAGGACTTTAGCATGACAAAATGCTCTACACATCATCCAAGCACAAACAGAACTGAACTCCCAGAAGCTCCGTTACCTTGCAAGAGAGGATGTTTCCAAATGCTGAGAATGTGTCGTAAAGAGCTTTGTTGTCAATAGACTTGTCCAGGTTCTTGATAAAGATGTTGCCAACCCCACTCTTCCTCAGAGAGGGGTCTCTCTGGGACCACATTATGCGCACAGGCCTGCCTTTGATGACATCAAAGTTCATGGTGTCCAAAGCACGCTCAGCTAAGAGAAATAGGATTTCAGTTTATTAGCTAGCTGGTTAAGGACAAAGGGTATACAATAATGTTGTCGAGACTGTAGATGAGTGCACTGGTACAAAATGAGTTGAGTAACTCAAAGCGTCACCTTTTGAGTTTCCTAAACTCAAATCCCTCTCAGAGAGGGATTTGATACCGTTTCTCACATGTCAAATACGTTTAGGCTAAATGTTAGTCTGCCATTCACCTTAAATATACATGCATGGTCCCCAAGTTAACGTTATTCGACTATCTCAGCCTGAAACCCATGTGCTTAAGCGTGACTTTAGCATTAGCTAATTAGCATAGAGCTACACGTCGAGCAGGCCCAACGTTAGCAGTAGCCAACAGGTAGGCAACGAGCTAGAACTAGCTAGCTAAACACTAACTAGCAATATATTACAAGACTGCTCACCATCGGCCGGCTGTTGAAAGTTCACGTATGCATATCCAAGTGAGCGACGGGTCATCATATCCCTGCAAACCCGGATGGACAGAATTGGGCCGGCAGGGCTGAATTTCTCATATAGCATGGCCTCGGTAACATCTTGGTGAAGATCACCGACGTACAACGAGGCCATCGGATAACTTGGAGCACTTGGATTCATCTTCGTGTGGGACGTCGGTCAAGCCGGTCGATAAATCTAGCAAACTATTCGTTGCAAGCAAATAAATACGACCTCTAAACTACCGACTTCGGTCAAACAGAAGATTTAGGCCGGAATCAATATACTAGTGACCAACGAGGAAGCTAGCTAGCTAGCAAGCTTTGTGATTACGGGGGCTAGTTAGCTAGCTCTCACTTGAGATCGGTTTGTAGGCTGAGACGATAGTTAAATCAAAAATATAAACTCACGTTTTTTCTTCCTTATAACCGACAGACTTCAGTAGCTAAATGACGCTAACTAGCAAATTTCAGAATGAAACTAACTAGCAACTCGTCGCTTAGATCTAGCTAGGCAAACTAAAAAGCAGTTGCTAATCAGTTAACGTTAGCTAGGGAGCTAAGCCAGCGAGCTATTTTTTTGGCCTCCAAATCAGACCGGTACGGTTGGCTTCAAGTTCTTCAAATCCCACGTCGTTCTCACAAGGATATGCTTGCGGATCCTGCTTCACCAAGTCTTGGTTACGAAAAATAGATTTTTTGTTGATTTTCTGTTTTGTAATTTTTTTTGTATTTTTGATTTTTTATATAAGATGTGTGCCGAGACTGGCTCAGGGGCACACGCTCTCACACAGCACAAACGGTAGGGGGTGGATACGGAAGTCGCATTAAACTAAGACGTACTTTTACCGGAAATCCGAGTCGAAAACAGTAAATTAACAAAACTATAATAGCAAGAAAACAAGCAATAAAATAATCGACGAATCTAAACACGATTCGTCGTACTAAAAATAGCTGTCTTAAAATACAAATTTACATTGCTTAATCAAATGATTTAACTACACGAATTATAAAACATTTGTCCAAAATGAACTCCAAATCAACAGCCCCAGGCACTTGACGACCGAACAAAATGATAATTTGAACAATTTAGCTTTGTAATTGTTACGTAACAATCGACGAGCTTTCAGAATACTTAATCGGAATTGACATAGCATTAATGGCGTGAATGAGAGGCTTGGGTATGTAACCCACTACTAGCCTATTATTTACTATAATAGGCTTTAATAGCTTGCCTTTTCAAAAGATTAGCTAATTAAAGTTAAAAAAAACATTTTTCAAAAATTATACGATGGTCACCCTAGATCATTTGTCGTTTATCTCCAAACAAACACTTTTAGGTTGACAATCGCAGCAACATTAACCTAATGCTAGGCAACAAAATGATAAAATCGAACGGGATAAAAATCTGTTTGCCTTGTAAAAGACGTGTGCTTTTGATGTTAAACATTTTCGTAGTGTTTCACAATGAGGTGCAATTTGTAAAAGGACGATTCTCTCAGTTAGTAATGAATAATCCAGATTTATTCCCCCCCCCCCCCCATTTCAATTAGAAATCTGATTATAAATGCTATACCTAAATATCTGTGCTAAATTAATGTTTCAAAATAACAAAAATAAAGATTGAAGATTTACATTATATTTAATAGTTATTTACAGTACTCTGCAGACTCAGTTCAGTCATCCAGTTTTAGTGTTTACAGTTCTATTCTAACTCTACAATGGAAAACAATTAGTTGTACAATAGTATAGCATTGTTCAGCACCAATTGTCAAAGTCAGACTGAATAATAGCAGAGTTTACAGTAACATTTTAAGAACAGGACTTGAGATCTGTCAGTTATCAGTGGCCTACTGAAAAATCTGGTTCAGTTACAGGGGAGTCACCAGAGTCCTTCCTAAAAAAACAGCACTGACAAACATAGCTGGTCCCCATCAAGACCAGCATATATGGTATTTTGAACACTTGTTCAGCTCAGTTCAATGTCATCCAGGGATCCTTCTTACATAGAGTAGCATGCTGATGTGCTGGTCACCTGCATGGAAAGCTCACTATGTGATGGGCTTGTTCAGCAGCATGGGATATTCATATGGTTGATTATTGGTCATGGGAGCAATCAGTGTAGTAGCACACCAAAACTAACAGAGGTATACATAATGTTATATAATAAATTAATATAATTATTTCATTTAATTATTAAACAAGTGTCAAAACCTCAGACAATTGCAGATTAATATGAAAGTGTACAGAGCAGAATTTTTTCCCCCCTACGTCCAGTTGCTGTCTTGTATATTATTAACCCTAATCACCCACCCACCCAGTCAGCCTCCATTTAATCACTACTACCTTTATCTGTAGATAGGTTGAAAGATCAAATATTGATCTATCCATATTTCTAAATAAAGAGCTAAATATTTAATAGGTGTCAATTTCTTCACATGACTTATGTAGTCTGTGGGCTCACAGCAGACACTTGGCGTGTTTAATGGTAGAGGATAGCACAATGATTCACTGAAGCTACAGTATGATAAACAGCATTAAACAATTTGTGATTATAGGCTGCTTCTTTTCTGTTCACTTATTCATATCTTAAACTAGTTAGATCTACTCTTTTGATTTTAAATAATGAGGGGACCAAGTATCCTGCTGATTTAATTGTAGAACAAATAAATTAAAGATAACAGAAGTTTCTTTAAGAGTAGGCCTATGTTGATATTTGATCTTTCCATAATTTATGCATATTGAGAGCAGGAGAGTAGTTGATCAACCAGACAGTAATGACAAATCAGTGTGAAGATCCATCTATATAATGAAGAGGTTCATTAGCAGTTAAAGGTCCTTCAAAGAGCCACAGACCCATAGATTATTTTTAAGAGTGTATAATTTGGTTATAAATGCTGCTATCACGTCAAGCTCAATCCAAGTTTTCTTCTGTAGTGAGATTGCTGTGCTAAAAACTACAGTAATTAGCCACCATTATTTTTCATTTATTCAATTTAAATGATCCCCACATGACTACATACTAAACAACAATCATTTAGTTTTGTCTGTGCATGTCAGTTATTAATGTCAGCACACTGAAATGCAAGCTAGGGTCCTACTGGAAACCTACAACAAATATCTGAAGATGGTCAGTATAGATGACAAGCACAGGCCTAAATAAATATACAAAATAAACGAACAGAACAATTAAGACAAAAATGTCCAAACTACCTAATATTATAAATATTAGATTTGTGCAGAATCTGTCACATGAACAGAAATGAAACAAATGATGCAATGTCGGGTATGTCCTTGTGAATGTTAGCTAGTCAGTGTACATGGCTTTTTTTGTAGCATAGTGTACTGTGCTATATTTTCAATGTGTTTTTGTTGTTTCTCTTGAGGCAGATGCACCAGTTTATGTTTGCCTTTATATTATTTATTCACTCCAGTATTGTTTCTTCTAGACCTTTTCACCTCTTACTCTTTATCTGCTTGCCATTGCTTCTTACAAGTGCTACCGCCCCACAACCCAGAAGAGGTAGCAACACATCTATACAACATATCACTAAACACAAAGCTGGAAATGTTTTTTTATTGAAATGTAAAGACATGATAAAACAAGCTGCAATGCAGCTTGCAGGAAATATTAACAATATAAATACATATACTCGGTCTATGTGTTTGATTCGAGATCTTTTCAGTTACATTGCAACACAGTGAACTTATTGGTTTACCCACCTATTTTAATTCCTACATCACATATTCAAGGGGTAAACCAGCCGTGTGTGTGTGTGTGTGTGTAAGTAAAGACAGGGGAAAAAACTACACCAGACTTCATAAAACAAACAAAAAATGCATGATAGCTGGAATGATTTTAAAGAAAAAAAGTAACTTCTCATGATTGAAGGAATGCAGCAAAAAATTTGGGCCAATTTTAGGATCACACCTGATGTGCAACACTCACTACCTTGGGACATATGCACAGGGCTGCAGAATTGTTTAATGTCCCAAACACAGGTTACATCCTCTTGGTGGATGTGTCCTTAAAGGTTTAGATTATATCCCCATCACTGGGATCACTGAAAGTCACCTCACCTTTCTCATAGTCTATACTTACTTTATTCTCAGAAGCCTCTTCCTGAAATCCAGCAACATGCGTGCATGAAACTCACTTTTACAAATGACAACTACTTTTGGGCACACTGAGAAATAACCCTCTGGATGGATGCCCAAGCTGCACCAATACAACACCTCCACTTCTCATCTGCGGTTGCTGTTGTTGTAGCCTTCTGCCCCCAGGACAAACACGTAGAGGTCAAAGTGCTCTGGATCCGCAGGGATGGATTTACCTCTCATGATGCAACTCTTACTAGTTAGCTATTCATGTCATCCACGTCTTCTCCAAAGTTCTTGATGTAAACATTGGTGAACTCCTTGGCCTTGATCCCCAGCTCAGCCTCACGCTCCTTGCGAGACTTGAAGTGGCCAACAAACCTTTAAAAAAAAGTTGAAGTCTGCTGTGAGATATGGAGGAAGAGAGGATCTTCAGTAGTGCAGGAAAGACAGCTCTAAACAACACTATACCAGAGCTTCTCATCCTCTAATGAACATCAGCTATATGTGCCATATACTAAAATGTGCACCAAAAATACATCTTGTGGATGTTGACTGAAACTTCTGTTCTTATTCTAATTCAAAGGTCAAATTCTCTATTTTTAGTAAGATGATGCAGTTAAACAAAACTCAAAACCAAATGGCTGTGAGAGCCCTAGTCAGGCAGTCAGTCTTAGTTCCTTCTCCCACTTACACTTTGCGGTCATTCAGCAACATGCCATTCATTTTCTCAATGGCTCTCTCTGCGGCCTCGTGGGTCTCAAAGTGCACAAAGCCGTAGCCCTTAGAGCCATTCTCATCACACACCACCTTCAGAAAAGGCACACAAATAAGTACCCTAATCAAACTCTCAATGCATGTTAATTGCTTTCCCCACAACGGTTAATACAGGACTTTAGCATGACAAAATGCTCTACACATCATCCAAGCACAAACAGAACTGAACTCCCAGAAGCTCCGTTACCTTGCAAGAGAGGATGTTTCCAAATGCTGAGAATGTGTCGTAAAGAGCTTTGTTGTCAATAGACTTGTGCAGGTTCTTGATAAAGATGTTGCCAACCCCACTCTTCCTCAGAGAGGGGTCTCTCTGGTACCACATTATCCGCACAGGCCTGCCTTTGATGACATCAAAGTTCATGGTGTCCAAAGCACGCTCAGCTAAGAGAAACAGGATTTCAATTTATTAGCTAGCTGGTTATGGACAAAGTGTAAACAATAATGCATGTAAAATGAGTTTAGAGACTCTTTCATAAAGTGTCTCCTTTTTTTACTGCTAATGTCAAATTCCACTCAAGTCTCTGAACTGAATCGTGAAAATGATCAAATCACACGTCAAATAAGTTTAGGTTATTTTTTAGTCTTCCATGCATCTTAGAATATGGATGATTCGTACTAGGTTTTCGTTATTTGACTAACTCGCCCTCAGCTAAGAGAAAGAGTATTACATTTTATTATCTAGATAGTTAATGACAATGGGTGTACAATAATGCGTCCGAGACAGAAGATGACTATGCCAATACAAATATATCTTAGAACCTAATTCATTTAGATTTAAGGCATTTATTTAATAAAGTGTTAGTCGACCTTTTCTTTCCTAAACTCAAATTCCTCTGTCCTGAATCATGAGAATGTATCTGATCAGTCATGAGCCACACGTTAAAGTAGCCAAACGGTAGGCTAGCTAGTTAAATATGAACTAGCAATATTCAAGACTGCTCACCATCGGTCTGCTGTTGAAAGTTCACGTATGCATATCCAAGAGAGCGACGGGTTATCACGTCCCTGCAAACCCGTATTGACACAACTGGGCCGGCAGGGCTGAATTTCTCATATAGCATGGCCTCGGTAACATCTGGGTGAAGATCACCGACGTACAACGAGGCCATCGGATAACTTGGAGCACTTGGATTCATCTTCGTGAGGGACGTCGGTCAATCCGTTCGACAAATCTAGCAAACTATTCGTTGCAAGAAAATAAAAATGACCTCCAAACCGATTGTTTAAAAAAAAAAACTTAGGCCGAAGTACATCTATTAGTGACCAACAACAATGAACCTAACTGTCTTATTAGCTAGCAAGCTTGGTGATTACGGGGGCTAGTTAGCCAACCTGATTTGCTTTTAGGCCGAGACAGTAGTTTAAAAATATAAACTACTCGGTTTTTCCTACTCAGAACCGACCTTAGTAGCTAAACTAATAAATTCCAGTACGACGAGATCTAGCTAGGCAGTTGCTCATCAGTTAACGTTAGGTGGGGAGCTCATTTTCTTGTCCTCCAAACCGGTACGGTTGACTTCAAGTTAACTATCCTTCAAATCCCACGTCGTTCTCACAGGGATATGCTTGCGGATCCTGCGTCACCAAGTCTTGAAATAGAAAAAGAGATGTGATGCTTTTTTCTGTTTTGTGACTTTTGTAATTTTTGTACGTATGTTTTGTATTTCATTTATTTTTATGTGTGCCGAGACACGCTCTCACACAGCACAAACGGTAGGGGGTGGATACGGAAGTCGCATTAAACTAAGACGTACTTTTACCGGTGTTACGGTCAATTCAGTTCCCCCTGTTCCCCCAATACTGCGCATGCGCGAAATCATTACGCATTCGTCTACT
>JAOYMR010000027.1:9477048-9489497 GCA_025802075.1 Tenebrosternarchus preto
TCGTCCCTGATGATGGAAGCTCGCCATGACTACAGCACAGAATGTTTCTCTGTACTTTGTCAGTGAAGATCTATCATTTGTTATGATCTCATCTAGGCTTCGAATGTAACAGCAATGAAGGATAAAGGATTCTACAATCAGCAGGGTCTCCACTGTTAATAATATCATCTCTCAATAATCCACACTGGCCCTTCATAGAATATACAGTATGACATCTTCACTCTGTTTTATTCACTTCTGAAGAGAGACAGAAAATGGACAGAAGAGGAGAGAATGAAAGTGGAGGAAGCAGCTGTGCTGACTGGTGAGGAGGAAAACAAAAGCTTTTGTACAAAGTGTTTTTATTCATACAGGCTATATACATTATGGTTATGAGTGCTTAGCTTTATGGGGGTTTTGTGCTATTAACAAGTCAATTTTAAGTCGTTTAATTTATGGTGCAAATAATTGTTCATGGATTTAACGTTTAAGTTCCCCTTCATCCATCAGCACTTTCAGAAGGCATTAAAAGAAGGATACTGAGTTTTCTAATTTTATTGCTACCATAGCAACAACTGCAAACAGATTTCTCATTAATGTGGTATCTATTGGTATTAAAATACCTTGCCAGTGGAAAGGATAAATCTTTAATTTTTATTAATTCTAGTGTCTGATCACAGGTCTGATCACAGGTCTGATCACCAAGCCGTAATGCAGTACACAACTCCTGCAGTGATGCATGAGGAGGAGTGGGTGATGACAATTGATCCTTTTGTGCCCAGTGATTTTAGTGACTGTGTTAATAAATGTACATGTAGAACATCTAGAGTGCTTGCAGGCTACAGTACCACAGTTATTATTCGAATGGTCGTTTATCTCACTCTTGATGAGCATGTGTTTGATGTTTGTCTGTAGGAGGATCCTTAAAAATAGATGTAGTCTCTGCATCATCCTCAGAGATTCATTACATGCAAGATTTAAACATTACCAACAAAAATGACCAACACACAACATAATGAGGTATAAATGTAATTATGCCTGTACAAAGTACTATACATAATTATGCCTGTACACAGGATAAGCCTCCAGGAGGCTCAGTAGTGAGTGAAGTCTGTCGTCCCAGTCTCATCTCCCTCCAAACTTGATTAAAACAAATAAACAAAACAAAACAAAAAACCCTAAACAAAATGAAACAAAAACAAGCCACAGATCTTTAGACATGTATCCAAACTATAAATCAGAGATGTATGATATATGTTGGATTGTTCTGAAGCTATAAGACCACAACTATACCAGACAAACTAAAGTAAAAGATGAGTGTAAATCTTTTGTGTTGTATTTTAAATTAAGACAAAAACAATTTGTCTTAATTTGTACATTTAATCAGCAGTGTGTCTGATGTTTCCAGACCTTTTTAACACACACACACAAGTTAAAATAATGTGTGCAAGCATGACATTTTTATGTTTGAAACATCCAAATCATGTGATCTAAGAGTGCAGTGTTACCGGCTGTTAAGTGATCTTCAGCTGTGGAGCTCAGCATCCAGAACCTTCTACGAAAAACATGAAAAGATGAGACCACCAAGGTGACCACCATGTCATGCACAGGCAGTATCGCAGAGCTTCAGCGACACTGCTTCATTTTGGTTGACACCACCCACTCTCCTACTGGTCTATGAGGGAAAGCTAGCAGACTTTCTGCGTGGCTATCCACACCTACGTGATGATTTAAATATATGGCCATAAATTTGGCAAAACCATTCTTTGTTCCTCTCATGTTGTGGAGTAACCTATACATCATCGTGTTTTGTCCCACATGATGTGTTCACTGATGTTGTGGTTTCCACTCATCCTGACAGCATTTTAAGTAACAGTCAACTTTGGAAATCCAACATTACTGCTCCTATGACCCACATATTGGGGAAAAACTGCTTTAGACAATGAAACAAGGAGCTGATGGACCTGCAAGGACTGTTAGTTAGAGACATATACAGATGTGTATAAGCTGCATACCGATGGAATTAGAATTCATACCGATGGAATTAGAATTCGTACCGATGGAATTAGAATTCATACTGATGGAATTAGAATTCATACAGTAGCAAGAAACGCTTTCTGACTAGACATTTGATCAAGTTCTTCTTCTATGTGGTCACATCAGGTTGTAGGAAAGACACAGTCATGCCTGGAATGGATGCAGGTATGAGCTCCCAACATGCAGATTTCTAACTTATTACACCAAGCTTTAATATAATTGCTCTTTACATGCATTTTGGGATGCTTCTATAGAACAGATGTTGGAGAATGTAGCCCAGTAATGTTTCATATTAGTGACATACATCCCTGTGTTGTTTTGATGCTTTAATTCCAGGTGCTTCATTTGTGGATGCACACAAGGAAACACTCATTCAGAGAGTTTCCATAGTGATGGAGATAACAGACTGCCTGAAAAACAACAACATGATCAGTAATGAAACATACAGGAACATACAAGCAACAGAAACACCACAGCAAAGAATGATGGTCTTGTATGAAGCCCTTCAATCAGGAGGCAGAGCTGTGAAAGCAGACTTTTATGAAATCCTTAAGGAGAAGCTGCCTCTCTTAGTGGAGGAACTGGAGTCTCATTCACACAGGTATGAAGGGGTTTTATTATTGTATTTACCTACAATCATTACTGGAGCCTTACTCACACGGTATGAAGGGGTTTTATTATTGTATTTATTTATAATTATTAATGGAAATAAGTGCAGTGCAAGGTTTGGTGTGTGTAAAATAATGAGTAAGTCTTCAACTTAAATCTTCTAATTTGAATTACGTAAATGTAAGCAGCAGATTGGATACTTTACAGGGAATGGTCTCTGCAGTGTATATAACTATAGCTAATTCCCCACTCTAGTTAGTGAATACTTTTACATGACATCATGGTATCTGAAGAGCTGATCTTCACGTGCGTTTAAGGTAACAATTTATTAGCATAATACAAGCCAACTATTTACACATTATAATTTATAAATCTTTGCAAACCTATAGAAACTTAGAAAATCAGTGACACTCTTATTCATGATTTATAAATCATGGGTACATGTATTTTCATTTGGAAACTTTGTTAGCAATAATATAAAAAACATTAGGATTAGGGCTTATGGCTAAGGACTAGCATTAATGCTAGGATTAGCATTAGTCTTCATGCTCAGTCCTGGATTTTTGCTTAAATCTGGTCCTTGTATAGATTGTTGTACATGTATAGATGTGTTGTGTGGCATAGATGGCAAATAATCTCTTTGGTTTTGTATTGGTAGAGACCATTTCTTCATATAAACATGGAAAAATGTATCAATGGACAATTCATCAGCCAGAATCTACCAGAATCTTTGCAAGAAATTCAGTCTTATCTTTTATGAAAAGATTTTAATGATTTCACTCACATATTCATTTTTTTTATTGTTCTCAGTTTTCGTGACTATGCTAAACCAGCCAAGTCACCGCTGACTTCAGTATTTATTCCTGAAACCTATTTAGACGATCAGAACAGCTACACATACAGGTACTGCATCTGCTTATTTCATTTTGATCTTCACACTATGCCCAGCCAGCTGAGTTGTTGTATCTGACATGTTTCTCTCATATGGATCCTCTGTCCTGCAGGTTTCTGTGTCCTCATGCTGGTCAGTTCCAGTGTAAAATCACCAGTCTTGTGTTTGAGATGGAGGGGACAGGGGAGGTGCTGTACAAAATTGTCTACTGGGATCCACGTCTCTTGGATGGCTTGGGCCAGATGCAGCCTGCAGGGCCCCTGTACAATATAGACTGCTTTGAAGGTTCAGTCAGTCATCTGCACCTGCCACATTGTGAAGTAACTTCTGGTAAATTCATGTTTGATGCCTTGTGATGCCCCCACCACACACTACACGTTATTTCATTGGCAGTTTAAAATAATTTCTGGTAAACACAAAAACAGTAAGATGGATGAAGAAATCAAATCAAAGTTTGTCACGTACTCAGTCATACATGGTACAGCAGGAAGTGAAATTCTTTAGTGATGCTCAGCCACTGATACCAGGATAAAAAAAGAAAAAAATTACAAAATGTACATGAGTCACATGCTGTTAGGATTTGGTGTTGGGCTTAAACTTTTAGAACTTTTAACAATTAAATTAGCTATTTTAATAAACTTCTTACCTAATCGTTACCTAATTATGACAAAATATTAAAAACTACACAAATCTCCTGTCCATTCATTATTTTTTCTGTTTTTTCTGTGTGTTCCAGCGGACAAACATGCTGTGGCACATTTCACTGGTGATAATATAGAGGTCATTAAACCACTGAAAGTGACAAAAACACACGTGGTTGTTGCCATCCATGGGCTCTCTCTCTTTGGCCTGCTGCTAAGCAAGATATTCCCTGCCCATCCCATCAGTGCACAGGTGCTGTTCTTCTACAAACCAGTTAGTGGCATGCAAAACCTGAAACAGCTACACATCCACATGCTCCCAGGGAACGTACCAGTCAGAGAGGTACTTCAAGACCATAAGACCATAACCATTAACCTATTATTTACAATGTAATGTACTAACAATGTGTAACATTGTTTTCAGTCATGTAACTGCACATTTTTTAAATGATCAAACTGCTGAATCGCCAAACTGTCGAGTTTTTCTAAATAGCCACAGGGTGTTTTTACTGAACTCCTTATGCTGGATTATCTATAGTTCTGTTTAATGAGTTCAAGCTCATGTTGAAATATCACATTAAAACATAAAATCACTTGTTTGTAGGTGCAGAATCAGCATATGGAATCGAAACATATTAAGACCTGCTCCATACCTGATAAGCTGATTCCTGATAGAAATTACAAACCTTCCAGTGACATTGGTACACCTGAGCCAGGGGTAAGACGGCCACTAAAGGGTAACCAATAAAGCAACATCTTGTTATCCAAACTGATTTTTGTGTCCTTTTTGCATCTTGGAATATTCAAGCTGCCGTTTTCTTTCACAGGTTGCAATGTTTAAATGTGACTATGGTCCAAACTACCACCCCACATTCCTGGTGTACCTTGAGGCAGACTGTGTCACAGTAAGCATTCTGGATGAGAATGATGAAGAAGTGTGGAAGCCTCACCAGCTCTACCTTGCAGGTATGATTTGATAATGCACATAATGGAATTGTGTTTGCAATATAGGACATAACCTGAAGTACACACAAAGAGAAGAGCACTTACCAGTATCATATTATTTTTGATTCTTATAAACATTTAAGGAGCACCATACAGTGGTCTTCTCTAGCCGCCTGGTAGATGCAGCTTTTGTTTGTTAGTTTTTGTTTGTTTATTTTACACACTGCCAGGTAAACACCATTTATTGAGGTGAATAACAGGTACTCCTTGGAACCTTGTTTGTTTGTTGCCTGTTTTAGCTTGATTGTGTGCTTGTAGACTTTATATCTGAAAACACAGGTATGAAGTGGTTATTACAACTGTTATTATTATTACAACAGACACTGAGTGGTTATTATTACTATTATTACTTTTAAAATGGATAAAATGGGTATGGAGTAATTATCATTATTGGTGTATGGGGTTGTTATTAGTACTATTATTATTACTATAAAAATATATATGGTGTGATTGTATTACTATTAATGTTACAGTTAGTTAAGTTACTATTAGTTATTAGGTGGTTAATCTCCTGCCAAAGTCTCACCAGATTTTGAAATTTAAAAACCATTTTTGCCTCTGAATTAAACTCTTGAATTTCTACAATTGAATATTTTTGCACTGAAAATATGCATCAGAATTTTTTGCCTCTCTGACCGAGGTCCTTCATCAGCACAGTTATATATTCTCATGTTTCGGAGGCCCCCTACTGGCATTCACGTGTAGTGACAATAGGCCTCGTGGGCTGTTTGTTATTATACAAATAAACAAATGAAATCTTGTATCATCAGTTGCCACCTGAGGGCAGTTATGTCATTATGTTTTGTCTTACATACATTAGTTCATGTTTCATATATTATTTGGCTATAGAATGTGGGTTTTCCCAACATTAAAGTTAAATATATAGATGAAAGTAACTGGTTTTTTACTTTTTTAAGCCTTCACAGATGGCAACTCAAGGTGTGCCAGTGAATTTCTCAGTTTATCCTCCCTAATAAGAAGGAATATGATTTGTGCTCTAGACAGTGGAACAAAGAGCTGATGGACTTGTGAGGGGTTGGTACATTGGGACTTATACAGGACATACAGGGGTTGGTACATTGGGACTTATACAGCTACATATTGTCTGCATACTGACAGTATTGGGGGGGATCAAGCAGTATCACAAACCTTTTTTTTTCTGACTAGATATTTGATCATTTAAAAAACAAAATTAAAAAAGTGTTGGTTTTATGCAATCTTTTGCATCTATGTGGTCACATCAGGTTATGGTACAGAGACAGCCCTGCTCACAATGGATTCAGGTATGAGTTCTCATATGTATAATTTTATCTCAGTACAACTAGCTGTAATATGTAGTTACTGTTTTTACATGCATGCTGAGATGCTTCTGTAGCACAGTTGTTGGAGAATTTACCACAGTTAATTAATGTTTTATATTAGAATATATGTGTGAAAATGTTTCTGGCTTCTGAAAAAGACTTGCATGTCTGTTCTTTGATGGAAATACACAGGTTTCCTGTTCTTTGATGCATGTATGTTGTCTTTTAATTCCAGGTGCTGCATTTGTGGATACACACAGGAGAAAGCTCATCCAGAGAGTTTCCTCAGTGATGGAGATAGCAGACTCCCTGAAAAACAACCAAATGATCAGTGATGAAATGTACAGCAACATACAAGCAGGAGGAACACCTCAAAAGAGAATGAAGATCTTGTATGAAGCTCTTCAATCAGGAGGCAGAGCTGTAAAAGCAGAATTTTATGAAATCCTTAAGGAGAAGCTGCCTCTCTTAGTGGAGGAACTGGACTCTGGACCCAAAACCAAGATAAAGGATTAAGCTGGGATATGGTTATCCTGGCTGAGCGTAGCCTCAAGTCGGTTGTATGAAAGCAGGTCAAATATTACCTAGATAAGTTACTATGGTGATTTATTTTCTGCAGCTAGCCTGCTCCAGACCAGGCTAACAGCCCGGCTAAGATGAATCCTAGTGAGTCACCTGTATTTCTACCATCAATCTTGTGAGGAATGAATGTGTTTTATAGCATGTCCATGGCCTTTCTAAATATGTTGCATCATTTTAATTATCCTGCATTAAAATATTACATATATATTGTCATTTCATTTAAGTTGACTGTAATTGCAACAGTCTTTTTATATTGATTCAAGTGGTATTATTACTCAGGCCTAGTGTTATATTGCTGTGCTAATGACAACTGCTTATCAAATTGCTGTCAGAGGTTTTATGAATGTGTTTTATTGCAGTAATTATTATATGGCTTATGAAGTTGCAAAGGTGGTTTCAATGAAGTCTGTGATGAGGGCAATATAGTATATATAGGTCCAATTCCCATTCTCCTGTTTCATCTTCATACTAGTATGCCCTTTTTGGAGGATGTACTGGATGAGGAAACCCTCTTCCTCAGACGAGCATTTAGGCATGTCTTCCAGGACAGGTTCTGGAATGTTGACTGCCTTGTCAGCAATTTAGAGGCAAAATGCCAAAAATTGAAATACCACAAGATATATCTGAGGGGAAGAAAGGATGAACACAGAGACATCACACTTGGAGACGGACACAGAAAGTTAAAGAAAAATAAAGAAGAGTGAGGGGTGATGAGGAGCAGAATGTTGTTCAGATGCTCTTCATGGTCTCCATCATCAGCTGCATGTGCTGTTTCAGGAGGTCCTGGACCACAGTGGTTAAAGCAGCTGGTTTGCCTTACAGATCCAGAGGTTGGAGAAAGAGGTCTTCAAGGAGCGCAATAAGGTGGTCCTGTTCACACACACTCACACACACCCACCCATCCATTAACAATGCTATAATCACAAAGATACAAATCAGGGATTCAAATCAAGACCTTTATCACATGTATCATGGCCATCAGAAAGATGCTCTACACTTACAATGAGCAGCATGAAGTACTGCTGTGCAGCAGATTCCCAGCTGGTGAAGTCCCACGTGCTGATGAGAACATACAGGTGCTCCAAGAATCAGCCTTCATACTCCTGGGAAGTAAAGAAAATAAACTCCTTGAAAATACTGCTATGGCACCTTGGGCTAGGAATAGATCATAAAATAGCATTATTATCTTATTATTATCAAGAAACAATGGAAACAGTTAAAAATTGTTCTGCTTTGAAACAAGATTACAGCATTCAGTTCAAAGTATTCAGTTCAAACACAATTATGATTTCGGCAGCTTGGTCACTGAGAAGGCAGCGAAACACAATAAGCTCATAGAGAACGTCCAGGATGTTGAGATGGAGCACCTGTACAGAGAGTAAAGAGATAAAAAAAGCTATTTTACTCAATGCAAGGCATAATTATTGATACAATTGAAACATTTGTGTTTATTGATCTGTGGCTTTACATGGCCATGTCCACACTGACCTGGGCCTCACGCATCTTAACCCAATCTCCCGGACTATGTTAAGGATCTTCTATGAGTCTGTGGTGGCGAGTGCTATATCCTCTATGCTGTTGCATGCTGGGGCGGCAGACTTAACAAACTGATCCGTAAAGCTGGTGAGGTTGTGGGTGTGGAGCTGTTGGCAGTGTCGGAGAGGAGAATGCTGTCTAAGCTGCAGTCTTTCATGAACAATGGCTCCCACCCACTTTAGGAAACAGTAAGGAAATTCGGGAGCACATTCAGAGCAAGACTCATTCCCCCGAAATATACCACAGAACGCCACAGGAGATTATTCCTACTTGTGGCCATCAAACTTTAGAACTCCTCCCTCAGAGTTTGAAATTTAGGCTCATCTGTGCAATGTGCAATATTTTACTGTGTATTCAGGTGAGTTGCTTTACACAGGTAAAAGCTTTAAAGCTATTATAGTTATACATTTAATATATTGAGTGTTTATTCTATTTTTTTTTTCTTGTCCATATAAATGGCTGCAGTTGTAACAACTGTAATTTTCCTCTGGGATTAATAAAGTGAATCCGATCCGATTCTTATCTCCAGGAGAGTCTTATTCCAGGGATTTGTGACTGAATTGTGAAGAAGAGGAACACTTCCATGAGTATTGTCCCATATGCCTATTAAGGAATGAAGACGGGAAAGCACCTCCAGAAGATCCTTTCCGTGGCAGCAGATACCTTCCTTGATCCAGATCTGGCTCACCACGTAGGCCTCTACCACAGTCACCGTTTATTTACCATTAGAAAAATGGTACTTTTCTTCAACACTTTGCATGTCGACTAACTTGATGGACAAACCACTGGGGAAGGCTTTTACATTTATGTGCCAAAGCTAGAATTCATATTATACATTTGGAGGTTAGAGAATTGATCTTTTTAAAGGCAATAATGTCATTTTTTTACTAACCTGATCGCAACATATTAAATTAGACGTGATCAAAGACAAGAACATTTTGGAAGTACCTGATGGCCACCATAGGTTCAACTACATGCTTGGAAAAGTAGATGTGAAGGATATGCAATTTGTAACCAATTTGCAACCTCTCCACTAAATCTCACACACTGCCCATTAAAACGTCACTCATCACTCACTGGGATACAGTTATGTATTCACAGGTAGAAATTAGGCTAGATTTCTTATTTTCTGTTGAGTTTGGCAGAAACTTTTATTAACTGCTGTTATGGGATGGCATTTATGATGTTCATCTTGTACTTTGCTACAGATGTCAGTGGAATTTGATTCAAATCTCCAATCAGCAAAGATCAGTGTATGTCTAATTAGTAAATGCTAATGCATTGCCTAATTTCTGTATGTATCATGTGTTTCATGTATCAAGTGAAGGTTTTAAAAGTTTGTCAAAGTTTATTTCTGGTCCTGTTTGCCCATGAAACAGGATGTTTAATCATTCATGAAAGCTTTATTGTCACATTTGTGTAATTCGGAAAAAAATATGCAAGACAAACACCAATATGCTTTATTTATTTATTTATTTTAGCTTTGTATATTCCAATATTACAACGACATTTTAACTCTAATAAATAATACAGCTTGTAAGAATTATTTATACATTTATTTCCAGTAGTTTACAGTTGCTTAGTGTTTTAGATTAAATTTCAACTTCTTAAAGTGACCACAGGATGGCAGCAGTCAATAGACTTCAGATTTACGCTGGTCGTAATTCAAATCAGTAGTCCTACAACATGAAGGTTGGATATGCCAGTTTTCACATTCATGTTGGGATGCAGTAAACTGTACCTTTACCTTTCACCCTGTGGGTCCTGATCACTGTCAGATACTTTTCAATGAGAAGAAATGATAAAGGCTTTCAGTAATAAAATCTAAACATTTGCTTCTCGTTGTGTCTGGGTTCTCGTATTTCTTTTTTGTTACACTCTACACCAATGAATGTTCTATTGTTTTTGCAAATGTATATTAATAAATGAGTTACCTATTAACAAAAACAAATATTGAGGTATTTCTATTCATTTAAATATTCCAACAAGTAATTGGAATCTCTGGTTGGAGAAGAGGCTGGGTGAGAGGTCAGTGTATCCACTCCTTCATACCCTGGAGGTGATGTACAAAGAAAAGGTGAATGTGATTTTTCATATGCATGGAACATTTGGTGTGTCTATCAAATCTGATGTGTTAAATCCATGTGAGGTTTATACATAAGGCCTTGTGTGTAATATAATCAGATTATAATCAGATATCCTGATCAGTGGCAGAGTACTAGGGGTAACGCTGTTAAGTGGATTTTCACGTTTGGAACCATGTTTGCTGGTTAAAAATGTCCCCTCAGTTAACTACTTCAAGGCTTATACTCTTCTGGACTAGTGATTTTCATGCAACAGCAGTGTTCCACAGGAAGTCTTGTTCATGATGTCATGCTGCATTCACTCACATTGAAGTTTTGTAACAGATCACTGGATGATTTGGCTTAACGGCTTGGCATCAAGTTTCCAGCCTTCATGCAGACCCCAGCAGCTGGCAGGTACTAAGAAATCCCAAGATGCGGGCTCGCTGACAGTTTCTGTTTAGATGTTCAGATCTGTGTTCTGCCATTGTTCTTCCCACGTTAGATTCAGCCTGATATGGCTGTTTTGGGAAAACATCTTGCTGAGCTTCTGTGGTCTTCAGAGGAGCACGTGGCGCACGGCTCCGGGTTTGAGGTTTCCATGGTACGTGTTGGTCAATATCTGCTGTGCTCATCTGTTGCCGTGACGATAACATCCATCCAGATGCGCATGCTCTCTGCGCTGGGGGCCACGAGGTAGAAAAGCCGTTCGTACGTTTTCAGGCAGAAGGTCAGGCTCGGCCGTGGTGACTAGAACGAGGAGGAAAGAACCCAAAAGACGCTGGTTATGGCTGGGACAGGCACAGGGAGAGTCAGAGCAGGAACCAGGTGAAGTGGAGCAACAGTAGAAGGAGGATCAGCAGATCCAAAGGACAAGACAACACTGCAGGGAAGGTGACCAGGGCAAATCAATTTAGAGGAGGAGAAAGCATAGATAACTCACTGTGGTAGCTGTACGCAGATGGTCATAGTACACTTCCTCTATGGCCTGGAAGTAAATCACCCCTTTCAGCTTCTTCTCATCATGATCTGAGATCAGTTGGAGGAACAGCGAGGGAAATTTTTGAAGTCACATTAGACACAATTCAAATGATGCAGTACCCCAAATCCCACCCACAGCAAGGTTTACGCCTTCAAAGTGAGGCTGAGTGGCTGCTCTGCTGTGTTTGGCTTTGTGGATATGCAGACTTGACTTTCACCAGTGTAGTAGGCCAGTCTGCGGTGGTCCAGGTCGAAGAGGAACCACCTCCTCCTCCAGGTCTTTACTCGACCGCCTCGCTTCGTTAGGAAACCCCCACATCGCCGTGGAGACAGCTGCACACCCAAACAGCCCGCCACACCATGACCCAGAGACTCCACATGAGCCCGCAGGTCAAAGTTCAACGTTAGGGACAGCGGTACTCCCTGCCAAGAAAACATTAGTCATCATTTTATAGGAATCTTGACAAAGTTGTGGGCTTACTGGAAGCATATAAAACTGAAAGCATATAAAACAGTCATTCTGAGATCATACACAGACACACACACACACACAGCTAAGTACCTCAGAGGGGTTCTGGGATGGACTGGGTTTGTGCTCCTCAGTGTGTGTGTGGGTATGTGTGTGCAGATTTGTTTGTGAATGTGATGGTGTGTTTGCAGCCTCCAGCTCCCTCTGTCTCTCCCCTTCTGCAAGCCTTCTCCTCTCCTCCTGCAGAAAGACAGAGTGGTTAGATTTATCCTAAACCGCAGGGGGGGGGGGGGGGGGGGGGGGGGGGGGCGGGCGGGGGGGGGGCGGGGGGGGGCCGGGGGCGGGCGCGGCGGG
>JAOYMR010000027.1:9489623-9516187 GCA_025802075.1 Tenebrosternarchus preto
TCCGCAAACCCCTTCGTTTGTTTTTTATGGTTTTAATAAGTGTTCCATTCCGTTACAAACCCTACCCCCCCCCCCCCCCCCCCCCCAACACAAACAACCTAACTAACCACCTAATCAAGCTCACCTTAACCACAGACACTACAGGACTTTCAAAGCCATCAGATCGCTGTACTGTTCACAGTAAACAACCTGCTGTCTTGTAATTGGGATTTTTTAAGTTGTACTTTGGATCATTACATAACTGATAGGTGAAAGGAGCTCACTCAATACAATATCTTTCACCATCCAATGAGTCTGTCTGGTCTCCAGACTATGTTTTGTCTAGAGAACTGAAAGCTGGCATCAGCAAAAAAGGAAGCAGTCCAAACCGTTTGTGCACTGATTTGCAGTGAAAAATTATTTTTGTAGCTATGCTTTTTCATGTTGTAGAACTCCTCCTCTGGGTTTCCCCTCACCACATGTCTTATGCTTTCATTGACTGCTTCTGCACTCACAGCCCATCAAAACCCTGTCCCAGCACCACATTACAGGATTTAGACTTTGCCAGCTGGTCCAGATATTTAGCCTGCCTGATATTTTTGGTTTGTCTGCAAGTCAAAAGGATCAGTCAGAGTCCTTGAATAATTCACACATGGTGATGGAGAACCTATTTGGCCCTTTCAGAGACTCAAGTATGATATCTTTAAACATTAAGAGTATTAATCTCTAGTAGACAGTAATCACAGGTCATGTTAGGCAGCACAACTTTAAATGTACCATTTTGGTGACTAAATTCACAATGTTACTGAAAGCCAGTGTTCATTTCCAGATGAACGCTGGGAATGACGCTGAGGCCTGAACAATAACTAAAACAGCAAAGGTGCTGAAAGCATCGAGCTGTGTCAGCCTTTGATGTGCAGACTGCGGATGGGGCGGAGCCTCTCTGATGTGCAGACTGCGGATGGGGCGGAGCCTCTCTGATGTGCAGACTGCGGATGGGGTGGAGCCTCTCTGATGTGTGCTAGTGCAGTGTAGCGCCCTTACCAGCCCTTGGCCAAGCCTGGCATGGCTGGAGTGGGTGTGCTTGCTCTGACTCACTCTTTCTTTGAGCAAACGTTCTCTCTCTGCTTTCGCCTCTCGTAATTTCCTCTCGATCTCCACGAGGTCCAGCAGACACACACCGGGGCTTTAATGCAGAGAACGCAGCAGAGCCATCAAAACATGCTAAAAACCAGCTCAGCAATTAGCAACACTGCAGGGGAAGTGGTGGAGAAGGGAGCAGGTGTGAGGTTGGACCATGGCTGCTCGGCCTCTCGTCTGATTTACCTGGCAGCTCTGGAGCTGCTGGCGCTGTCACATGGAGTGAGGAAGCCGTTACCGTTTTCGCTCTTGTTAACATTCCCGTTACTGAGCCTGTGTGCTGGGTGGGGACGAGGCGGACTAACTTCAGGATTTGACCTTTCTGGTGGCATCCTCAGGACTCCTAAAACACACCAACCCAGAGCTGAACAACCCTGTTCGTGTGAGGGAAAAAGGTTTAGACTGAGAGTACAAGGGGACAGAGTCAAACACCTGTAGGACCTTGATAAAAGCAGCACTGTTTGCTTACGACATCTGACTCATGCGCTCATTCAGACACACCTTTTCCCAGACTGAACCCTCCCCACCTGAGTGTGGGATGATCGGAAAGTGGAAGCGCAGGCGTGAGGATTCAGTTAAGCCTATAATGCCAAACAAGGTGCAGAAATGCATGTCTGCACATCAACAATAGTAACAATACTGGCTCTGACAGCATAAGCAGAAAGTGTGATGTGTGGGCATGTCTGCTCCCATAACCGCTGAGCTCCTGAGACAGAAGCCTGTGTTGCATCTAAAGGTGGAAAACATGTATTGGGATTTAATACCCTGCAGAACAACTTGGCACACTTCTCCAGCCCAGATCTACATCACCGCCCTGGTATCTATAAGGGCAGTGGTAGCGCAATGGTTAAAGCACTCCCCTAGTAATAAGAAGGCCATTAATTCAAGACCTACCTCTGCCAATTTGCCACTGTTGAGTCCATGAGCAAAGGGTTCAACAGCAGTATAACACCAAGTACAACTTAATACATCTTAAGCAAGGCATCTTAAATGCTCAAGCTGTATTAAGTTGTACTTGATAAAGGCTTCAGCTAAACACTGTAAATAAAAATGGTGATAGAGCTAAGTAGTAGAGTTCCATGAGCCACTGCTGTTTTAAACTCTTAAACCAGTTGCTAGTTTACCTTGTGATGATGGTGGCTTGTCTGAAGGTTTACGATGTGAACTGCGTCTGCGGGGAAAAGCAGGAGCCTCCTTCAATGGATCCTGGAAAAAAACAATTCAAGTGTTTTTGTTTGAACTGGTTATGAAATGACTGGATGAGAGTACTAAAACTGTAATGCTAATCAAACCAATGTCTAAAATACTGAATGCAAATGCATTAAAATTATGCACCTTCAGTGTTTTGTTAGAGGCCAGTAGAGACAGTGATGTCATGCTGGAGGTGGACCCAGTGATACTGAACCAGTCAGTGAGAGGTTTGTTCTCTTTCAAAATCTACTGAAGCAGATACCATCAGGAATCAGTAAATAGTTGAAAAATTCTGTGAAACTTTAGTTACAAAGTGTGGAAAGACTAGCAGAAGATAATCTCATGAGATATCATGTGCCATTTGACACAGTATCTGGCTCCTTCCGAGTTCAGATCAATGTATAACACCAAGCAGCACTGTTTAAGAGCAAAACACATGCTATCTGGCACAAGGAAAGGAAAATGAGTTTGGACATACCATGTGACACGAACCACGTTCAGCTGAGCAAAGAGCAGTAAGCTGTGTTCGAAACAGACTTATGAGCTAAACAGTGTCCCTCACTCTGCCTATCTCATGAATTCTCCCTCTCTTTCCCTCCCTCTCTCTCTCTTTCCCTCTCTCTCTCTCTCCATCTCTTGTTCTCTTTCTGTGACTCACAAACACATGAGCAGTTCAGGCCAAACCCGTTAACCCATTCTTGTCCTGCCCTCTCTCAGGCTTCGCACATAGTTAACTGAACAGTTCCAGTTCCCTCATAGCAGCAGACAGAAAGCTTTCACATCTGGTGCACTTTTTAAAGAACCTTTAAAGTTATGAACACACCACAGGTTTCTCCAGTGTTCTCTCCTCTGCAGCCCTTATTCCTTCCTCTTTCTCACTCTACTGTAGACATGCAGGGGAATTCAACAGAGAAACCACACGACACACACTCGTGCACATGTGCACACACACTCAACCTCGCTCTAAATATTTGTTGGATTTGTGCTGTTAATCTTACCTGAAGTGTTGCTTGAACAGTTCTCCACACTTAACTAGCTTTGCTCTCTTAGCTTCTGTCTCTCCCTCCCCTCTCTGCCCTTCTTGAGCTGTCTGCTTTCGTCTCTGCACGCCCCCCTCCTTCCTTCTCTCTCTCTCTCTCTCTCTCTCTCTCTCTCCCCTTCATTCACAAATCTTACTTGTCTCCTCCCCCTTTGCTTCTCCAATTGCAAATAAATTCATAGAAAACTTAATGTAACTGGACTAGGAAGAATGAAAGCAGGTCAAAGTAAACAAACAAGCAACAACGGAGTCCTTATCTTTTAAATAATGGCTATGTCATTAATATGGATCCGTCATTAGGAGGACTGGACCAGCCAAGCACACAGCAATGGCTTTACCCGGTGGGATTTGTGGAGGAGTTCCCTCTTCTCCTGCAGGAGGGAATTTAACTCTCGCTCCTTCTCTCTCTCCATCTCTTTCAGCTGCTGCTCCAGCTGCTGGATCCGCTCCTATAGAACAAACATAAAGTCTGTCTTTTTCAACAATATTTTATAGAATTTTTAAATATAAGCACACACACACACACACACACACACACACACGTGTGTATACATATTTATTCTTATATATGCATCCATACAAAAAAGAGACTTCGTATCCTCCCACATGAGCTACAGATCAATTAAACTATGGTTATGGTTACAATCAAAAAGAAGAAAACGTAGTAGAACATGATGCAAAATGCATGTCACATTCATTCCAGAGACCAGAGACGACCAGATCCACTGGTTTAGAACAGAGTCTGCGATTCCTCCAGGGAGAGAATCTAAGGCTGCCACAGTCTACAGAAACCCTTAAGACGAGAGCTCGGGTGCTCCATAGCGTACACTTTAAATATCACACAATACCACTGACTGATAATGGGAGGCCCAGTGAAAATCCACTGAAACAGAACACATCTCCTAGCCAATAAGAGAAGCTTGCTCAAGAGTTTGCAGCACATTACAGAGATTAGGGAGGTCCAACAAAGAAAAACTTGGATCTGGTGTGATCTCCTAGTTGAAAATGCTACTTTGCATGGTTTGACCATAATTTATTTAACAAAGAGCATTGTCAGAGAGAGTGCCAGAGACACTACAGTGTGGAGTGTTTGGGAGCAAGGAGTTAAGAACCTGAGGAGTCTACTTCCTCCGACAGCTGTGAGTGAGTGATAGTCTGAGGAAGGTCTTTACTATTCATGAAGACCAACTCAATAAGCAAATAAAGCCACAAATGTTGCTCTGGTTGAAGAAAAGTCAAAAGGAAGCCCTGACGCCCTGGTGGAACATCTCGTAGCGTGGAAGCTGTGAGCTGCAGGCAGTGAGCAAAGTGCAGAGAACCTGTGGGCTTTGCAGCCAGGAGAAAGCAAACACGGCACAGGTGCTTGTAATGAGCTCTGATAATCAATAAACTGATGATTGGGAACAGGGCAGATGTGGTGTGTGTGTGTCAGAGTTTCAGTGGGTGTGTGTCAGCGTGTGTGTGTGGATGTGTGTCAGTGAGAGTGTGTGTGTGCGTGCCTGGGTGTGTCAGTGAGCCCCTCCGGCTGGGTGTTTGTCGATTACACGTGTGTTCATTTTTCAAACTTGTGTTCCATATCAGCCCCGCAGGCCCTTTTTTTTATCTTCTCAGTGTTAGATGGGTTGTGAGACTGGAAAATCTCAGAAAATACAGCTCCTATCACATCTATACTGTAAAAGAAATAAAGCTCCTGTTTTTAATATAGTCTTATCTGTCAGGAGCTGAAGATTGTGAATGAAGCATCTAACCTAGAGAAAACCACAGAAGTGAATGGATGGTATGCCATTTCTTGTAATTACTCCAATGATAGCAGTGTGTTCTTTTACAACAAGTCATTAGCAATTCTGATCCTCTTGTACCAGTATTGAAACACACCTCCACCCATCCCAGGAGTGAATGCAGTTTTGTGTGATAGGGAGAATGGTTGTGGTAAGTCCCCATGGTCTACAAATCTGCTAACATCTCGCCACACTTTGATTGTATTAGTACAGATCAGGTTGCCTTTGACCACAGATGGGAGCTTGGCGATGTCACTGGTGATAAAACACAAGAAACAAGAGCACAGCACTGAGCCTGGGTTTGGCCAGCCTACACAAGGAAGCGACTCAGAAAATCATCTTTAACACAATCTACTGATGACAGAATACAGAATACAGACCGCTTTGGTTATGTGTTGAATTTCCCTCTCTGTCACTGATAAGCTTAAAGCAAAACAAAAGAGGAAGGCAGGCAGGGGAGACTGGTTTAGCCTATTAGAGTAGACAGAGCTGTACTGAGCATCAGTGCCGGCAGGTAGATGACAGACAGTCTAAGGTCACAGAGCAGCTGAATCAACACACGCAACAATTCTGTCTCTGTCACAAGCCTTCAGGCTCACGTGGATTCTCCCTCCTCTCTCTCACTCTCAGGCTCACGTGGGTTCTCCCTCCTCTCTCTCACTTTCAGGCTCACGTTGGTTCTCCCTCCTCTCTCTCACTCTCAGGCTCACGTGGGTTCTCCCTCCTCTCTCTCACTTTCAGGCTCACATGGGTTCTCCCTCCTCTCTCTCATTCTCAAGCTCACGTGGGTTCTCCCTCCTCTCTCTCACGCTCCTATAGTTGGAAGGAAAATACTATTTGAATTTACCATTTGAAATCGCTTGGATTTGTGCATAATTACCAGAATAGCTGCATAAATTCGGCATATGTTTTCACAATAATATTCAGAATAATACATAAAGGCAATTTTATTTAGTAAACAATGCACAGCATCTTACATTTCATTGGGTCTCTGAGCAACTATAGTCTTTCTTGCTGACTCTCTGGGCTGCTAATGTAATTAGCTTGTTTGCAGTATCATGCGGACGTATCTGGGCGATAGATGGCAGGATATAAAGTTAGGCTTGTGAGATTTCCAGTCCCTCCACACCTGGATGTTTGGATGTTTCCCTGGATGTTTCCAGTCCCTCCACACCTGCCCAGCTCTTCAGGATGTTTCCAGAGCCCCGAGAGTGTGATGCTGGGCTCAGCTTTGTCTCTTGTGAAGTTCACATACATAATGGGATTTTTACTCACGAACCAGTCAGACCAGACAAGAGCGAACAATTACAGTGGCATTCCTAAACACAAGGGGGGCTCTTTGAACTAGTTTCTCTCTCTCCCTCTCTGTCTCTCTCTCTCTCTCTCTCTCTCTGTTCTCTCACTTTCTCACCTGAGTACTGCTGACTGTGTTCTGTTCATGGCTGATCTCTCTGGATATCTCCACCAGGCTGTGGTCTTCCTCCAGTCCACTCTCCAGCTCGAGAACACGGAACTCCCAGTCCTCAAATGCCCGCACAGCTGTGTCCATGACCTCCTTATCCTGCAAACACACACACACACACACACACACACACCCCTCTGTCTGATATACATATGTTCATTTCATCCACAATCTGGATTTCTCCATCCTCAGAACTGTGTGTAGATCAGTCATGTCTGTGGCATGTTTTGTGTATGTGTGTGTGTGTGTGTGTGTGTCTGTGTGTGTGTATGTGGCATGTAAGGGCTGGCTTTGGGAATAGCAAATAGGAGAATAATAAGCTGGTTAAACCAGTGCAGTGGGGCTTTCAGCCAACACACCCAATGAGAAAACAACAGAGTAGAAACACATTGCACGTAAACCAGCTCTGATGTTGCTTGAGGCAATGCCTCCACAGAGCTGTGGGAAAGGTGGTTAGTGGCAGTGTTTGGAACGGTGGTTAGTGCCAGTGTTTGAGGTTCATCATGCAGTCATGTGTCAAAGCACCTGTTGTTGTCTTTGGCTGTCTAGTTTTGTGAGGTTCTTCTCTTGCTCCGCCCACCTGCTCTTCAGCTCCTCCACCCTGTGCCTCTCCTTCTCCAGTTGCACTCGCTCCTGCCCATAACCAAATGCACCAAACATCTGGATCAATGCTCTGGTCCATATCTCCTCCAGTGTGTGTGTGTGTGTGTGTGTGTGTGTGTGTGTTTGTGTGCGCATGTGTGTGCACCTGCTGTGTGGAGGTAACTTTCTGTTTCTGCTTCTGTTTGCTGGTCTCCTGCAGTTTCTGGAGCTGTGCTGTGTGTTTGCATAGATGTTCTTGTTCCATCTGCAGTTCACCCTGTAATAGAGCTATCTCCAGCTGTAGCTGCACAGACATACAGAGAACACACACGCCATCACTAACACCACTGAGTAGACACACACACACAACATCTCTCTCACCTCAGAGTGCGCACACTAGCATTCTTGCCCCAGAGATCATGCATCCATCACTCTCACCCTCTCACCCTAGAGAATGCGTAACCATGACTTTCACCACGGAAACAGACACACTATTGCTCTCATGCCAGAGAGAAGACAGTCACTCTTGTCCTATTGAACATGCACACCATCACTCTCACTCCAGAGAACAGATGCCCTGACTCATCAAACACATTATAACTCTTGCCTGAGAGAGTACACACAAGCAGAAAACAACAAGTCAGAGATCTATACGATTAACGCTTTGATAGAAATCAGTCATTTCCCTTCCTGAAGTTGTAAACAGTTGCAGATGCATGAGGAGATATTCCTCCTCTCACCTCTATTTTTAGCTCCTCCCTCTGCTGGTCGAGCTCTGTGATTCGCTTCTGCATCACAGAGGGAAAGTTCATGGACCTGGTGGAGTCGACACTCATCCGTCTGGTGTGAGACTAAGAGCAAGGATGAGGAGAAGATGAAGATGAAAATGAAGATGAAGGCTCTCACAATTGCTCTGGCAGAGGAAACATTACAATCCTCCACTTACTCTCTCACTTTCAGTACTGCTGCCCTCAGTGTCTGACTCTGCCCCTGAGGAGGCGGGGCTTTGTCCACGAGCCACTCGGGCAATCCAGGCTGGTGTCTGGCCACACTCCCATTGGCTCATTTGTGTGTCCATATTGTGCTTGGATCTGTCTGGGCAGGGAAAAGGGGCGGGGTCTGGGCGCAGACATGGGGCCCTTAGTGCTGTGTGGAGATATGTGATCAATGACACATCAGGTGACTTTGATGTCAGGGAATGCATGGCTGAAAACATTATATTAGAAAATTACTATCAGAAAAGAAAAAACTTCCCCACACTGATCATGAAAAGTGAAAGTATATTTAAAGAGGGAAACAAAAGTGAAGGCTGTGTACAGAAGGGCATGGTGACGGCTGATGGGATTTCTGTTTAGAGGACGCTGTGAGCTTCAGTGCTTTGATCAGAGAGCTACCAAATGGCTGATTGAAGTCTTTGTACACACTCACTGTTGCATTTAACCAGCCGCTCTCCACCACAATCGCCTCCACCTCTCGGGCACCACTGGCCTCAAGCGCACGCAAGTATATTAATACTGTGTGGGAACCTATTGACAGCTATTCCCTGTTGTACCCTCCCCCCCCCACACACACACTTCATATCTTCAATCTGATGCCTTATTAGGAGATTACAGTGTGTAGAACTGGAGCCATTGTAGATAAATATATAACTCTGACAAGATAAGCACCAAACTCAGCCTGGCACAGTGACACACAGGAGGAGAGAGAAAGAGAGAGAGAGAACAGGACTGGAATAAAGTCAGGAAAGGAAAGAGAGACATAGACATAAAGGGTTAAGGAGAGAGAGAGAAACAGACTGAGAGAGAAAGATGTTCTTAAATGTTAGACTGGTGTCAAATTTCCACACACACACACACACACACACACACACACACACACTCTTATGAGACAACATACCATACTCAGCTCTAACTGCCAATCTGGGCTGACTCACATACTGCTTACACTGGAATTTAATAAACATCTTCATGACAATAACATGAATCAAGACACATTTAAGTTATTTACAGCTTCTTGAAGGTTTTTTGTCTGCTTCCTTCCAGAGACCTACACTATGAAACAGTTTATTCATGTTGTGGATCATGATAACTACTGTGCTGTTATGTTTATGTTATAAACATTCTGATGTTTCTCTAGACACTGCTTTAAATCTGACTTCTCCCCTTGAGGTTGAAACATGTAGTGGACACAGCAACACACCCCCACAGTTTTTAAGATGTTATAAGATCTCTTATTCATGGAACCTGACTTCTACAGCTGAGGCCAGAGCCAGTTTAATAAAGGTGTTTGAGAACCTGCTGCTCATTTGTTGATCTGGCTTAAGTGAAATATGACCACAAAGGATAATCGCCACCAGGCCTAAACATGCATGTATATCTAGCTGAAGTCCAACTCAAACATTGACTAAAGGCAACAGTGCTGAAGTCCACACTCTGAGAGCACTGGTGCCCTTTAACTAACTTTAAGATGGCAGCAGATTAGTGCACATGGAGAAGCACAGGGGACTGGGCGAGTGAACGGTGATGACTGGGCGAGTGAACGGTGATGACTGGGCGAGTGAACGGTGATGACTGGGCGAGTGAGCAGTGATGATATCCTCATTACAAATCCCATAACAATACGACATGAAGGAAAAAAGCAGAGGCCAATGGTTGAAATAATGGAGGGACAGATAAAGCTGTAATGAGTGTAAATGAATGTTTATAGCTGAGGAGTGGCAGAGAGATTAGAGAATTACAGAATAAACATCCTGTGGTTGTGTAACTTCTCACTCCTGAGGATTATTGAGTCTAGCCAGAACCACCAACACACACACACACACACACACACACACACACTGTGTGTCTGAGTACTAGTAAATCCAGCCACAAGCATCACCTCCACACACTCTCACTGCTGATGTGTCTTGATGTCCAAAGAGCACATATACACTGCATTCCAAACATACACACACCACAGTATGTGAGAGCACATGACACAACTGACATCTCCTCTCCCCAATAACACACACCACGGTTGAGAATGCTGTCTATCCACCTTTGAGTATCAGAATGGCAACAGTTAAACACAAAAGCATGTGTTTCATCACACGTGTGTCAGCCCGCTGGCAAAAGCACAGGCCTTGTACCAAACCCCTCCCCTTTCCAAAGAACAAGATGAAAATCGATACTTAAATTATATGCTGTTATGAAAGACTAAATTGCTATGTTTAACTGTACTGTAAATTCCAGGAACTGGAACCAATTTGAGAGAGTCTCTGGATAAGAACATACAGCAAAGGTTTATGTCCTACAACAGAGATACCTGTTGGCCTGTAATGTATGTTTATTTCACAGTACATATAAAATAAGCTAGTTAATGTTGTATACTGTTATAGATAATATAATAAAGGTACAGTGTGTGGAACACCCAGCTCTAACAGGGGGGCATGCTTGATCCACCAGTGGTCTACACAACTAAAACCATTCATCTTTCACCACACACAACAAATTGTCAAGCTTTCTTCATACTGAATAAACATTACTTAGGTTGGCTCTAAATGTTTTCTGAAGCCCTGGGGGTCAGATTCATGTATGAGCTGGGTGGGGCAGAAGCCCCAGGACCTGAGCATGCATAGGGCACATTGGCTGACTGTGGTGAACAGGAAAATTGCCCAGTGTATGGGAGCATGATGTAGTGGTTGTATGATTTGCTGAATGAGTGTTTGTAAATGAATGATTATTTGTAAAATGACTCATTTTGTTTCTAACAATGATTTGTTTGGTTCACATTTACAAAAAAGCAGTGCAGAAGACCACATGAACATGAACCACATCTGTGACATGGTTTAGCTTCCTGAGGAGATGTGACTGTGCTGTACTGATTTCTGGAGGGCTGAAAAAAACAACAAAACATGCGTCTGATTCGACAGAACCTGACCATGACCCGGTTGTTAATGTTCGGAAGATGCAAGTTTAGTTTGTTTTGGATGTAGAGAATATCATAAATTACAGAACTTGACAGACGTGACTCCTATAAAGGGCCAGTTTGCATTCCTAATTAATATCCATCCTATCACAGGAAAAAAGCGTTGCTCTGCTTCCAGAGAAGCAATGGACTTACAAGAAGATTTTGCCACAAAACTTTTTTTTTCTTTTTTGTGAATATAACCCTGACTTATCCAACCTTGCCTGTTTCTAGTACTTCAGAACGTGTCAGTAAGTCTCTTTTCTATGAGATGGTGCTTGTGCTTAATGCTCTGTTGTACTTAATTCATGGTATCAATTTGAGAATAACTGCAGACAGAAGAGTGCAGATCATATGAAAAGCAAAGTCTCTGTTCATTTGCATGACAGTTTTGATGGTTTTACAGTAAGTGTGTGCATGTGTGCACTCTGTCATCCCATCTTTCCAAAATGCAGTGTGCCTGCCCAGTGTATTCATATGTAGCTTAGCTTTGTAAATATATGTTTGGTAAAACTATGCTACAGGAATAGCTTGAATATATTTGGTAGTATGATGGAGGAGGCTCTTGGAAATGCTATAGCCTCAGGGTCTTGTGTGGTCTTAATCTGGACCTGGTCAGCCCTTCAGACAGAATGCCACCCCACAGTGTTCCACTGTGGCCATTTTGAAAGCTGGCTCTTCTCTGATTACAGAGTCTTCTTTACAGAACAGCTGAAGGCCATTAACAAAATGACATGCTAGTATTTTACTCCGAGCATGGTTGAACAACCCAGTCCTTCAACCTGCTTCATAATTACAGAGCTGAGGAGCATGGCTGTTGAGCTTGTTCAGCTCGAGTCGGTGTCCAGAATGTGAAAGAGTTGTCCGACCGGTCAGATTAGCTTAGAGATGGGGGCACGATCAGCTCTGAGTCTCCCTGTCAAACTACGGAGGTCCTAATCTGGGAGGATGGGGGGTGGGTGTTGTTGTTGTTTACGGTGAACAACAAATCAGGTTTCACCCTTGTAGTTTAATTGGGCAAAAGGTAATAACTGATTTTTTACACTTTTTATTCAGCTTTCGTGTGCAACCTGTCAAGGTGCTGAATTACTTGGAAATGAGAATTTACGAAGCTAGAAGCTTTGTTAAGGCTATAGCGCCTGAGGACAGTAAGATTAAATGCCTATGTTTTATGAACAAAATCTCCAAGTGATGTGTCTGGTTAAAGACAGGACTAGCCGCCCGGTGAGCACCACAGAACACAAAAGCCCACTTCTCACTTTTCATTCTGAAAAACAGTGATCAAACTTTTTATGTAAGTATTCTAGGATCAAATCAAACATTTACAGAAACATAAGCACCCGTTCCCAATGGCCTAGTTTTCTCTTTGGTCACAAGTTCCCCGACCTCAGTGACACAAAACATCTCAGTATCGAGACATTGCAAGCTCCTACATTTAGTTAATATGATTGCAGTATATGAGATAATAGTAAGAAACGGTAGGCTGTGCGTCATTTCCAAAGGTACAAGGCTATACAAACACTAAGAACACGTATGCGTCATCGGTTAAACGACCAGGAGCGAATCGTTTTGTACGAGATACTGAATTCTCAGGCAGCCTGTTGTCTTTGAATTTGGCGGTTGCGCGAGGGGGGAAAAGCAACAGCAACACCAACACATTGGAAGTTTCATGATCGCATTAGTTACAGGCTCTTATGACTGAACTCATGATTTTAAACATTTTACATTTTCTATACTAGTTTTTAGAAACAGTTTACCTTTACAATGTAATCAAAACATATGCCACCTATTTAGGCTCGTTTTTCACGATCTATTGACTGAAATAAAGCGTACGTACCAATCATACCTGTTCAAACTTCCTGTAAAAACTTCCACACAGTCTATAGCTCAAATAGTAAAGATAATTCCAGGAAATCTTTCTTCTTAACGACTGAAAAACAATAATCCCAATATCCAGGGTCGCCTTTCATCAGCTTTCGTTTTTAAACGTTTCCAAGTAGCCAGTCTATCGAATAGCGAAAGTGTTATTTGACGGGGCAAATTAGGCTATCTCACACCCCCTCTGGAAAGACCCAAGCCTTCAGTATTGCCACCACAGAAAGTGACATCGCAGTTGAGGGTGTCGACATAAAGAAGCAGGTGGAGGCATGCGGCGTTGTGACCGAATGACGGGAGCGGTCTGAATGCATTGCGGTAAAAAAGAAAGAAAAAGACCAAAGCTGTTGGTCTGAGAACGTGGCGGTCGCAGTGTCTTCTCACAAACGTCCTCTCTGACCTTACTTGTGTTGAATTCTTAGGCTTAGATAACGATAACGTCAAGCCGCGTGTAAAAGCCTATAACAGATGTTAAACCTTTTATAACTCGTTATAATGTAGGTATATAACAGAATGTACGGCTCTTTGCTGGTTTTGTACAATGCCTTCTTTAATAAAAGTGATTATTTGTTTCTGAATTCATTTTTAGTCACGCGTGGATTTTCCTAACAGGGATCGTTAGTTAAACACAAATCTGACCGTTCTGATAGCCTGTTGCTTTATCTTCTCTAAGTTTATACTCAGTTTACAACACTCACGCTTTCAAGTGAAAGGGGGTCAGACGGAGGGAGGCGTGTCATCCTGAAAGGGGCAGGAGAGAGCAGATGGAGGATGGTTTGTACACTCAAAAGGCCTGACAGCTGGTCACCTGCCCTATATAGGCCAGTGATTCTCCGTGCAAACGAAGACGTCCTACAAAATAATCTCGTGCGCGACACAAATGTCCCATCAATACAAAGCCACTCCGGCTTATCTGAATGTGAAAACGGAAACTCCACTCATCTTACTGACTCACAAAACCTGACTGGATTCGCCAGATTTCTCCCACCGACACATCTGTTCAGCTTTTGGAATTTAGTTACAACTAACGGAAAGGAAGTGATTACATTCAAGCCTCACACATACGAAGGGTATATCGTTGTGTTAAACAGAGCCCCAGGCGAGGAAGCATGGATGTATTAACAGTAGGCTATTATGTTTCTGTGAAGTCTGTGCTATGAAAGTGTGTAATATACAGTATGAATGGACAACAGCTGTTCATGTTCAGGCAGACAGCACCTGTGTGTCAAACAAGGCACTCCCCAGACCTGTGTATTTCCAACCACCCTACATGTAATGTGACACCTCACTCCCAAAACAAACAAAAACTACAATGGAGCTATGAGACCATACTGAAAGAACAACTAAATTATTATATTATCAGGAAAAGCTAGTGATTTAAAGGTACCTCTGACACAATGTGAACAGCATGTACATATGTACCCAATTTTATTTGCAAATGATTTGTGTATTTTTTCCTACACTGAACCTTTGGAAACAGCCCTGATCCTGGGAGCATATCAGCATTCCAGGTGATCGGATACACAGGTATTACAGACGAGGCAAAATAACACCAAGAGGGGAGTAATTATGGTTTCACCAATTCATTTAATGCAAAATATAGAGTACAAATGTACCATTAACATTATTAATTTTTAATGTTGACTTATTGCTGAATACATTTATATTAAAAAACCTCTTAACTATCAGGCTCTGCGGGTCACACAGAATTAACATTATTTTGGTCAGTGTAAAAAAAGAAAAATAAACCTTTTCAGATTAGATTTATATTCTCCATTTTGATTAAAATGTTTAAACATCATGAAGTCCACACACCAAGTTAGCTGGCACCGCAATGTCTGTAAGCATAAAAAAAGAAGAAAATGTTTACAGAAACTGATTAATAAATATTTATCAATTTTAGTGCCCTCCATTCCCCTGTCGCTCATTCATATGAACCTTTAGTGATCAGGGAGAAATACGTTAGTTTGACAGCTTCGAACAGTGAATACTGCTAGTCTTTACCACTATTTATTTATGATCAGATTCTAAAAGTATGATTAAATGTATGAACAGATTAGAAAGTACCTATTTTAGCAGGTTTGGGGAGTTTGAGATTTGTCATAATTTCTACAAACTCATCCAGCGTTTTGCTTAGTCGTGGATTGAACTTTCTTTCCTCATCCACTGTTGACACAGTCTGTCCTGTTTACACAAAGCAAAAGAAGAGTTAAACATCTTGCATGTATTACAGATCGAGTGTAAGAACATAAATACACACCCTTATAGTCATGTGCTGGGTAGATGAGACATCGTCCGGGTAAAGTGAAAATCCTCTCATGGACAGATTTATACAGTTTCTGGGAAGAGCCTAAGAACATTAAAAATCAAACAGAAAAGTGCCAAGTGTTTAAAAAAGTTATGCATTAGGCCAATTGTGTAATTTTTAAAAGCCTAACCATTACTGGGAAAAAAGGCTACATTAACATTAGTGTAACTGTGCAATCAAAAGCTAGGGGACAGGTGACAAACTGATTGCTGGCCTTTTGATCAAAATGCAATGCGCACATGCAAAAACATGCATGTCTTTTCAGAGGACAGTCACGTTCACATTACAGATTCTGGTCTCTTGCTATTGTAAATGTGAACCATCACGATAGGAGTTGCCTATCTGAGCAAAACATTGAACAATGTGGCTTGTAATATGACCATGGCTCAAATGAGCTCATAAAAAAGTAAAACAAAACAAAACAAAACAAAAAGTGATTATGTCCTGAGGTGAGAGACCTTGCTGGAAGTCAGTCCTGCCACAGCCTCTAATGAGAAGAGCATCTCCTGTGAAGGCCATGGACTGGTCTCCGCTCACATAGGTCACACAGCCATCAGTGTGTCCTGGTGTCTCCCGCACTGTCAGACTCTGGACCAGCAAAAAACAGTCATAAAGAACATGCAATAAATAATGTGAGAGAAAGATCATCAAAAGACCTTATCATGCTCTTTAGCCTTTACACAATCAGTCCAGTTTAATAAGGGATAAAGCACTAATGTAACCTCTATTGTTAAGGCTTAGTTAAGCATTAACAATAATGTGTATTATGCAGTTCCCTGTGATCAGGCTTTAACTACAATTCTTTTGCTCCTACTTGTTTCCCAAAAGAGATGGTGTCTCCATCGGAGAGCTGGATGTCTGCAGTAGCTCCGCTGTATCTGGAGATGGCGCTCTTCAATCCAAACACTCTCTGTTTAAGTAGGCCACTGCCCGTGATGTGATCTGCATGGCAGTGTGTGTTTGCTGGGACGGAGACAGAACGCAAAATAATGACTGGCTGTCCGCAAGGGACACAGAGGCTGAATTTAAAAGGGCTCTTTTAAAATGGAATTTATATTCATTCATAAACTCATTCAAATACCTTGTTTACTTATGGTGGTACCAGAGTCAGTGGAAAACCACCCATTAAAAATAACCTGAGATCTAACTTTTGTGACAAGCTGCCCTAGAAGTTTAAAGTACACTTGCAGTTTTAATAAGTGCCTTAAGAAAGAATCTTCAAGTATGGTCTTTTTGGACGTGCCAAATGGCTCGTGCATCCTGTGCAGTTCAATACATGTCAAAGAAGAAGGAATTTGTAATTCAGTCTATTTCTGGGAGACACTGTCAGAGTGGAACCTGATGGTAATTGAGCTAGACATCAATAATGAAGATCCAAGAAAAACTGGGATGTGCTCAGGCTAAATCAGAATTTAACAGATATTCAACAGATCATATCTTTAAATAGAATTATTGGTCAATTAACATTTATTAAGGAAACCATTTTCATTGGCTATATGGCACTTTCTGTCTTTAAACCAACCATTGTAGTCCTGCATTTTGTAACCACTAGTTAACTGAACCATTAACCTAACCAGATGGCTACATTATATTTACATGAAAAATGTTAAACGGCTTATATTAATAATAAGTGATACTGGGTTCAATACTGGGTTTTGGATGGATTCGAGATCTGTTTGAATGCCTTTGCCCTGCATACAGAACTGGAAGTGGATAAGGAGAACATTCCTGGAACATTTCAGGGTCTCTACCCCACCTCCTGGAGATCTACCTTCTTGCAGTCACTAACCCAAATCTAATACACCTGATTCAGATAACCAATGTCTCCTGAAAGACTTAGCTGCTGGATCAGATGTTTTAGATTAGACTAAGTCGGTGAGACAATAGTCATCATGCAGGTTGAAGAATGGTCTACATTATCCAAATAATAAAGCTTTTAAGCATTCCTTTTTAACTCCCAAGTGTTTACCAGCCACTTTCAACCTGAGTCCTAACTCATTAATGAGTTTAAGGTCCCGGTCTACCGTCTCCAGAACCGGGTCGATGAGAACAGCTTCTTTGGTCTCTGCGTCCGCCAGCAGGTAGGTGTATGTGCAGCTCTCGGACTCAAAGAGCTTTCCACCAAATACAGAAAAAACATTCGTATGAGAAAAGTCAGTGAGTTAGCTAAATCAAGCTATACAGGAAGTCTATACTTCCGCGTTCCAGTGTAATACCGATAACCTAACTCGTTAGACAAATGACCAACAATTAATATATACATAAGAATACAAGCAGATGTTGACCTGAAACGTCGCTGCTGAGTATTAACATGCGTAATATTAGCATTCATATGCTACATAGACAATCGTGCTTTATCTGATTACTTTATTGCACTGACAGAAGCTAAACGCTAGTTTACGAGGTTACAAAGCATTTGACCTCAAACGTTACAAACAGCTAACTAATCCAGCCTCATTGCAGGAAGGTGCATACGCTTTCTGCTTTCACAGAGGCAGTCACCACAGACTCATCGTGTACGAATCGAATGAAAATGGTTGTTGCTAATAAGTCGAATTTAAACAAGTAAGTATAGGTTTTTAAGTAGCTCACCTGTCGAAATATTAGTCCTGTAGACTCCATTCGCGCACAGTACAATCTCAAATTACTTTGTGAAAGCTGCGCGGTTTTAACAGGTACATTATAACGTTCAAACAACCCAGTAGGTTTACAACGCAATACTGACGACAGCAAAGGTTTGAGTCTACTTGCAGCCAAAGCCATATCTGATGGTAGAAAACAAACCCCCTGTACGACTGTCAAACCAGTTTTTACAGTAGCGGCTTAAGAGCGAGCACAGCTTTTATAGCCGTTAGGTGAACTTTTACCTCAAACCCAAAACGACACTGTTAATCAAGCTTGCTAGTTGGATCGTTCAAGTTAGCAAGGCTCTTATCGTGACAGATTATTTACTTACGCTTGATGTCTGCAACAGCCGCAGTTAGCATATCTGTCTATAGTTAGCATATTTGTGCAATGACTTGTGTATTAAAATTTTATGACTTTGTTATTGAACGAAGGATTTTTCAAATTTGATCTGCATTTCAAACACAAATGCTTACGACAGCCGCTTCTCTGAGAGCAGGAAAACGCTTGCTGAAAAGGTCATGGTCAAATAGTTTCCAATATCCCGAAGCCCAAAACATTCTATTGCATCCTAGCGGTCGGAATGCAGTCGCGCAACTAGCTGCGCTCCTGCGACGCATAGCCAATACAGGTGAATAATACTTTGGTTTAAATGATCAAACACAAACACACACACACACACATATAGTAAATCTTGAATATGCAATAAAATTTTGGCCTAATTTGCTCTTTGATGTGTATTAGCCGTGAAAAGAAAGATAAAACATATGTATTTTAATCTTACCTACTTTTTATACTTGCCAAATTATTCTACCGTCATAAATGTCATTTTGATAATTTACAACCTTTCCTTCTTATTAAGAACATGGATACCATCAGACACCATAAAAATGCTAAAGCTATAAAAATACCTTTTGTTTAATACTTTTCTGACCATCTATGTGAACTATGTGCCTTTGTCTGTTTGGATGTGGGTGAATAACACTGTGTTGACTGTTTTGTTTGTTATCTCTGTATGTGTCCTTTAACAAAAAAGAAAATGGAAAAAAATGAAGTGTGAAAATTACACCTGTTTTCTGTAGTTGTGCACTCCGTGACTAAACACTGCCGCCTAAGAACACAAGAATGGACTTTGGAAACAGGTCTACTGCCAGAACAGGATAGGCCTGCCTGCCTGGATGCAGAACAGTTCTTCAGCTTTGTGAACTTTGCTAGAAATGCACACGGACCAGAGAATTAGACTGGGCATACATTACCCTGCTCTTCTGCAAGAGGGTGTGGGGACGATGAAAGCATTGGTTGCTGAGTACCCAAGCAACTGATTTGATAATTTATTAATAACACTACAGTCTGCTCCACCCCCACTCCCCAATTAGCCTACGTGACTATCGACAGGTAATTACAACCTGCAGATAAATTGAAAGGCTTGAGGATCGAAACCCATGTCATTATTTTATTTATTTATTTTAAGAGATAAACACAAACATTTGACTTTTAAAACACATTGATATAACAATATTGATGGACAAAATTGCTCAAAATTCTTCATCGTTTTCTCTGTGACTGTTGTAGGCTTCTGCATCTTCATCCTGTAACAGTAAGAAAGTGTATTACCTCAGCAGAATATAATTTAAAAGTCATACACAGAGAGTGGTGTGAGAGGCAGAAGCAGTACCTCTAAGTGCTCACTTAACCACTGCAGAAGCTCAGTCACTCGTGTGTACACGCCTGGTTTGCTAGGCCTTCCACAACCCTCACCCCAGCTTACAACGCCAGCAAGTCTCCATAGTCCGTCGGCCGTCTGACACACCAAAGGACCCCCGCTGTCGCCCTACGGAGAGAAGAACGTGTTGCAGGCATAAGGGCTCTCAGGGGAAGACAGATCTCTTACCGTTGCATGTGGAATACCTGGCAAGCATCTGTGCCTCCCTCCATGTGTCCAGCGCAAAGCATTCTGGGAGTAAGGTAAGTGCTGTAGACGGACAGGCTGGAGCACCATGCCTGATCGATGACCTGCACCTGCGCCTGTCTCAGATGGGGCGACACAGGTCCTGCACACAGGGACGTCCAGAGTATCACAGAGATCTAGAAGGAGCCTACAGAGTGTGCAGTGGTGGACCTATTTAGCCCAGTGTCTTAGTGAAAGGACAGCAGAGTTCCTGTGGCCTGTTCTGAAATATACAGTGACTGTGGTGCCATGTGACCAGGTGGTTTGGAACTGCAGCAGCTCATTGCTATCAGAGCAAGCGAATCCTGTCCTGCAGTGATTAAGGAAAGCTGCTGTCTAAAACAGTAAGGAACAAGAAGTTACGTATAGAGAAAAATGTCTTGCATAGTGAGATTAAAAGATGCCAGTACATGGCTTCTATTTAAAATGAGATGTGGAGTGTTTTACCCCCTTCGTGGGTGTAGCCCCAGCCAGTCACCCAACAGGAGGAACCAGTATGGAAGAACTGGTAAGAGCTTGGCAGACAGACAGGTCTCACGCCATCTACAAAACAAGACGATTTTATTCCAGGAGGCTGAAAACTCTACCATTTCTTCATCATTAAGGGTATAGTTTAGCACTCAAGTAAGGAGAACCAGTAGCCAATTTCTAGAGGGGTAGATTGCCAGGCACATAGCATGCTCTTAACTCTAGCTGTGTTAACAATATTAGATTCCTTTAAATTGTGTTTAGTACTAGAGGCTGTAGGAAGTGCCACGGGTTGAAACTCCAACTCTCACCTTCCATCTTCATCTGTGTCTGAGTGAGCAGCAGACCCAGGTCGTAGTCATTGGTGTCCTTGGAGAACTGTGGGTGGGGGTATATCTGGAGGGCATCATAGCGTTTGCCATGTGTAACATCAGACATGATGAGTGTATCAATCACAGCCTTCCAGTCAGCCTCAATCATCATGTTGGAGCTGCCATACTCACAGGAGAGAAACGGTGGGTAAAGGAAAGACGCACATCAATGCACAAACATTTACACTCTCTCTCTCTCTCTCTCTCTCTCTCTCTCTCTCTCTCTCTCTCTCTCTCTGCTTACTCTGCAAAGCAGTGTGCAGCTGTGATGATCCAGCGGTCCGTTATAATGGCCCCCCCACACACATGCTGTCCTCTCCACTGCAGACTGGCCTGCCAGCCCCACTGATCCTCCATGGCCAGCACGCCCCCAATTATTCGCATCCCATTACCCTTGACTTTCACAGGCTTCATGCAGTCTGGGAGAAAGACAAACGCAGAGAGGTGGAAATTCAGCCGTTCCATATGTGAAGTGGTAGATGAAGGCACCTAATCCAATGCTGGTACCTAGTGGAATGCCTGTGGTATGATTAACTACAGGGTTTTCTGATGGAGGGACTGATGTAGTGCTGCAGTTCCATTCGTTCTCACAATGGGCGCTGGAGTCTTGCAGATTGCATGGAGAAAACAGAAACTTCACTAAAAAGGAGAAAATTGTGAGATTATTTCCTCAGGCTTATGAGCATCTGTAACACATGTTAGTTATGGCTGGGACATGGATTAAGTTAGACATTTATGCTAGGCATTTAAAAAATGTGCATTCTTATTGGAAAGAAGCATAATATATGTAAATATTATTTATTTCTTATACACGAAATTCCATTATTTCAATGTTCTCTTCAGGAATATCCTTGTGTGACGGAGAGGACAGGAACTTGCCTGTGATGGCGATGACGAGGACACAGATGCTGAAGATGGCAAAAAGAGCCACAGCTAGTGGCAGGTGGGACCTGCATGCAGACTGCGTTCCAGACCCACCTTTGTATAAATATGTGGAACTATACATTAAATGGTCATGTTCTGAACATGAAGCAAAAAAAAAAAAAAGCAATTTTCTATTACCTGACACTTCCTCAGTGGCACTTTTAGCGATAGCAGCGCCTCCTACTGGATCTCCTGAGGACAACTCCCTTAACTGGCCCTGCAAGTCGTGTCCAGGGTTAAAGCCACGCTCGTTCTGTGGTGGAGATACGTTGGGCGGGTTTGGTAGAAGTGCCGGCAGAGTGTTTGGATTGTCCTGTGACACCCCTGGAACCTGGGAATAGGTGGAGGAGGCTGGAAGGTTGAGGATGTATGTGGGGCCAGCAGTCGGGGTGGAGTTTTGGAAGGAGTACAAAGCAGGTGTGAACACTGTTCCTGAGTCATGGAGACCAAACAGTATGGGAAGCTGATTTACTCCAGGGGGATTCAAAAGTGCTGGTGCAGACGGAGATAAAACCACAGAGACCTCTGAAGGTCCTGTGAGGAGAGATGGGGCCGTGGGCGGGGCTGTGTATGGAGGCAGAGCTGTGAGTGGAGGTGGGGATATGGGTGGAGTTGGGACGGTGTATGGAGGTAAACCTGTGGGTGGAGCTGGGACAGTATACAGAGGTGGAGCAGTGTGTGAAAATGTAGAGGTGTGTGGAAATGGTGAGGTGTGAGATTGTTGCAGTGGACAGGCAGAGGGCACCACAATCTGAAAAAAGATGGAGGAAGGAGAACATTTGTGTCCTCTAAAATATATCTAATATATGTTTATATATATTTATATATATATATATACTCACTCACACTCACAATCTATAATATATATAAATATGGGTATATATATAAATATATACCCACTCACAATCCTCTTTAGCCATCAAATTTACAAAAGGTTAAAAAAAATTCCCCAATGCTTATAGGTTAAATCTGGATTTTTTTTTTCTTTTTATCACATGACGAAAAAACACCAGAGCACAGGAATCAAACTGCCTGAATCTTTTCTTCAGGCAGCCACCAGATCTCTGCATGGATTTAGCCAGTCTATTTCTAAAATTGGCAGTTATGACTGCACATCTTATCGACTCTCTTCTAAAAACAGAAAAAAGGCTAAATTATACATTTTTGAGTGATGTAATATACTACTATACTACTGTATACTGTGATATACACTGGATAACTAATAGAGCCAGATTCAGGCTATTTAATCCAGGCTTTAAAATAAATACATTCTTGCAAATGAACACTTTTTTAGTACTTCACACAGGATGTGAGTACAAAACATGAACACACTAGTCAAAGTTTATTTATTTATTCAAAGTTTTAACAGACCCTCATTAAACCACTCTGCACACTGGCTGGTACAGTACTGTCCTACCTGCTGCAGTGTCATTGTACAGGACTGGGCTCACTACAGGGTCCTCTACTTGTCTGGTCCCAAACAAAACTTCAGCAGGCATCAAATCATAAAGCACTAGACCACAGAAAAATCACCAGAGGTCTGTCTGACACAAAAGGTGACGATTCTTTTCCACTTTGGAGTATGTGTCTTATCCGCTCGGTCTCTTCTTCCCCATAATTCCTTCTCTTTCAGCCCTTCTGGTTGGCAGGCTGGTTACAACCGCTTCTGTGTGGTTAGAAGTGAGCGTGGCGGACCCACTGTAACAGATAGCTGTTCGTCAGTCATGGAGCCTAATGAAAAATGCATGCTAATTTTTTTGTGCCGCTGGGTCAGAGTTGAACAGTTGAGGATAACGTTTACGCTGCCAGTCTCTCGCTGTCATGAACCGTTCGACATATAATAGATGAGGGACAGACCAATATTAGTGATTAATGATCATGTGAGATTTAAATCGTCCAAACAATTCCAGAATTTCACAGCAAACCTACAGTAAATTGGGTTTTTGCTCTTTTTCTACATATATTACATAAAGAATTCCGTGTGTGTGTGTGCGTTCGTAGGTGTGTGACACCTGGCCTGTGAATCCTGTCTCACTCCGCTCGGATATTTGTTGGTGTATCGCATTACTGGATCAGTGACTGCTGGGTGTTGAGTGTTTGAGAGCCGCCAAACGTGTAACTGATTACATGCAAACTAGACAGAACAGGAATATACAGGATGATTCTCACCTCTGTAACCTCTACAAACAGCAACAGCATTAAGAGAATGTAACGGAAATGAGGTTTTATGTATGTTTGTGTTTAATGCATGTATTATTTACATTTATCGAACAAGATCAGTCAGACGTCATATTCAAAAAGAACCAAATATGCTGTAATTACTGCAGACTAAATTCTGTTCAAACTACTGCATAAGCCTTTCTTATATCACTAGCATGTCCTGGGTGGTTGTGATAGAGTTCAGGGTCCTGCAGTTCAGTGCTGATTGGTCTTGAGTAGAACTCCATACACTTTGCAACCAGTGTCAGAGGTCAAGACCCATGGCTTCTGGCTTCTCCCATGGTTTCTCTTATTACTAATATACCCTGCTTCCATCTTTATCTCCTCTCCCTACTTTTTAACACCTTTTTCTCCTCACTCCTACCTTATCTCTCTACTGTCTCTCTGCTGTCTCTCTACTGTCTCTCTACAGCTCCTCTGCTGTCTCACAGCAGTGTCTCTTCTGAGTCTCTGCAGACTCTCTCTAACCACTTTAACGTCTCTTCCAGCCTCTCTGCCAGTTCAGCAGTGCAGGATCTTGATAAAGGCCTTGCGGAACTCGATGTTGAACGTGGTGTAGATGATGGGGTTGACTGCACTGTTCAGGTATCCCAGCCAGGTGACTGCGCTGTAGAGTGAGGAGGAGATACAGCAGCTTCCACAGTGGGCCTTCAACACGTGGGTCAAAAAGAAGGGTAACCAGCAGATGATGAACACGCCTGTGCACACACACACACACACATAACCACACACACACACATAACCACACACACACACACAAACACCACTTTGAGACACTAAACATACAGAGACGGATATTAAGATATACATTTATTTGTACATTTATCACTTTTATCAATATAACTATTTCTATTACAGGTAACGGCTATAGTTAACGAGTTATTTCCAGTTAGTTCCATGTCATTAAACATTTAACACCTCTCAAATGGCCAAAGCAGAGATGGGGATTTTTTTCTTTCTCTTTCTAACTCTCACTCTTTCGTGGCTCACCCAGCACGATGGCTAGCATCTGTGTAGCCTTCCTCTCCTTCTGCTGAGACAGTCCACCCCGTACTCTCTCCTTGATCGCTCCAGCCTTCTCTCTCGCTCTGGCCTTCTCCCTCCATCCCGGGCGCAGGTGTGAGCCGTCATCCTGCTCGCTGGCCTGGCGGGGTGTCAGGGTGGAGCGGGTGGAGCGAGCAGGACATGGAGCGATGGGGCTGGGAGCCACAGAGATGGAGAGGGAGACTTTGGCCTGCTGCTGCTGCTGCTGAAAACACATGGGCTCTGCCTCCAGAGGATGAACCAATGCCTCCTTCACCAGTGTCTAGAGAGAGAGAGAGAGAGAGAGAGAGAGAGAGAGAGAGAGAGAGAGAGAGAGAGAGAGAGAGAGAGAGAGAGAGATGCAGTGAGTGGGAGAGATCCAGTAAGAGACAGCATTATGTATATATAGAGAACAATGAATGAAAGATGCGTGGATGGGTTGGGTTCTGGCTAGTGCAGAGATCACATGACCTGATGACTTACCACTTTCTTCCGTTGTGGTGCAATTGTAGGTGGCTTCACTATCAGAGTGCAGAGCTTCACATCTTCAGGATGGGTGCATTTATTCTGAGAAACAGGGACAGACTGACACTGAAATGCAAGTGCCACACCATCTCTCTGTTACAGGACAAAGTGTTTAGGCCCCTGGCTATGTGGGGGAGGAGCCTAAGGGGCCATTGGTGGGTTATGATGGGGGCTATGATGGACACTGGCTTTCTGAGGTTATGCATGGGGCAGTTGGCTGTCTGAGGCCGTGTGGGGGCGTGGCCGCTTGCGTCTGTGCAGCTCACCTTGTGCTGGTGGAGCGTGGGGGCGTGGCCTGAGCGCAGGTGACGCCGGCGGGGCGGAGCCGTCCGTCTGCCACGTCTGCGCAGCACCACGCAGATCTGCGCGTACACCAGCAGAGTCACGATGAAGGGCACGTAGAACGAGGCCACGGAAGAGTAGACGACAAAGGCCGGGTCAGCAAAGCTGCAGTCCTTTACCTCCAGACTCGCTGCAACCGCCAAAGAGAAACGCCAAGAAAACGAGCCCCACGCATCAGTGCCGGGTAAAAGTGCTCAGTGCAAGAAAGAAATTCACATTCACGAGATGTAAATCTCTAAGACTGTAAAATAAAGTTTTGGTAGTGGTGGAGTGGAAAAGTTGCAGACAGGTTGAAACAGATTGGAGGCAGGCAGCTCAAACACGTTTCAAGACGTGGAAATGTCTAAATCCATGAAACACTTGAAACTCGAGTGTCCGTTCCAGCCTATCCAGCGCGCTGCCATCAGAACAGCGGGAACAGAGAGACAGGCTCTTAAAAACACGGCCTGTGAACACAAGTGTTACAGCGTAAACGTCGCATTAAGGAGCTGCTGTGTGCTCTCGCAGAGCTGGTTCATCTGTGGGGAGGACAGAGCTGCTGGAGGCGATGGACTTCTGACCCAGAGGACACACTTTGCCTCTTGAGCTGAAGGAGCGGTTCATTAGGATTCAGTTGCCGCCGTACTGGATAATCCCACTGATCGGAGGTGGGAGGCAGCGCACATCCACTCGCTTCCCTTCACGCTCGCAAATGTGGAGTAAGAGGATGCCGAAGTGTTCCACTTTTTAGAGACGCGTGATCAGTCAAACATTTGCTTATGCTGGTGCGTGTGTGTGTGTGTGGGGGGGGGGGGGGGGGGGGGGTGTTCAGGAGCCACC
>JAOYMR010000027.1:9536698-9560055 GCA_025802075.1 Tenebrosternarchus preto
ACAAACATGGTAACGATAGCTGGCTAGTTAGCCAGCATAAAGGAGTAACAATGTTAGCTTCCTGGCTAACAATACAGTCCATGTATTGCTTAAGTGGGAGAGTTTAGGTTTTAAAAAGAAGGAAATGAATATTAAGCAGCTAAAATATCTTTGGACATACAAGGCTAATGAGCTCTACAGATCTTGACAGACAGCAGCTCCAAACACAACAGCTGAGTGAGCAGTTTACCTTCTTCCAAAACTGTACTTGCATAAGATTTACGCGGCAACAGACAGAAAGCAGGAGCTACTCCTTCTCCGTTCACGACAATTGACGTAACTTCCGTTTTGTCAATGTATTTTTGTCAAATTCATGGTCCATCTAGTGGTAAAAACACAGAGATATGTGGTGTGCAGCAAACCTATGCAGCAGCCTCATGAAAATATATTTCACGTTGGGATCCCTCCACAACACTACAGGCCATGCCAACCCCAAGAATAATGCGTGTACACAGAATAAGATGTAAAATATCCTATGCCAATCCATTAGAGATTTACCAAGCAAAGGCCTTAACTCTTCCACTACCATTGAGCACTTCTCAGGTGTAGTCAGGTAGACCCCTCTCTTCACCGGTGTTCACCCCCGCCAAGTTCGCTTTTTAAATCAAGCTGCATTTTTTAAAACATAAACTCAAGCTGTATACTACTATACTAACAAATACTCCTTAAACCTCCATACTGGCCAATCCGTAAAAGCATGCTCAGTGCCACCAGTTCCTTCTAGATCTACTACAATGCACATCATCAACCACAACATCAACCACTTCACTTTCATGGTGCATTACCCCAACTAATTTGGGCTCTTCTTAATCATAACCACTGGATAGCCCTTTCTGCTAACTTCTTTAGAGCCAATCAAAATTTATGGAATCCAATGCCAAAATGCACAAGCAACAATGTGGCAGAAATAGCTATATAACACTACACAGACATGTATCAATCTGAAATTCAGAGCTTTATGCAAGACCGATACCTATTCTTGAGCAAAAATTCTCTTAACATTAAGGAATATCTTAAAAAATATATATAGCTTAAATATAAAATAACTTGAATAGTATCACTAAATGAAAATATTACAAAAACAAATACAAATAATGTTCAATAACTCTTTACATGCCTCTCACACATATTGTGGATTATATGGACATATGGAGATTTCTACTTCTGAATGATACGAAACATCATTTTCGTTTCTCCAATGGAACCAAAATAAAGTTATAGGATGCCCTCATTTAGCTGACTTAGCCTCTTTCTCTCTTTCACTTCTCCTTTCCTTTACCTTTTCCAGTAAAATAAGACACATGATTGAATAAAAGCCCAGTTACACGATCATATTATCCAGTCTTTCACCTTAATGTGGGTATCTGCACTACAGGAAAATACATTTAAATAAAAGTGAGTAGCTTTTTAATATATAGTATTTGGGTATATTTCTGCTTCAGTCAGCTGTTAATAGTTGTTAATGCTTTGTTTACTGTTCACTTGGCAAATCCTTTTGTGTGTGTTTGTGTACAGATCTGGAGCCCCTAATTTTTAAAGGACTTCCACATCAAAATGATCTGTTCCACCTGTTTTTTTCAGCATTTGCAAGTAATCAGTTTCTGTTTTTCCTATATGACACTCTTTATCTGCATATTCGGTGAGAAACAAATTTGACGATATTAACACTTTTCCAAACTGTTTCCAAAATGTTTTAATGCAGACTCATACACAATACAGTTGATATCAGTTGCTGTCATGCAGTCTTAGAAGTTCTGTGTTCATCCCTCTCGTTTCTAGGTGTCCAGGGCAGTGAGTGGTCTGCAAGCATTCCAGCCTCTGTTCCTGGTGTGTCGGGTCTGTGTGTTTACATTCCATGCAGCTTCTCCTATCCAGGACCCAGACAGCCCACTGACAAACTCACAGCAATCTGGTTCCATGGCCTAAATAATCAGATATACAACAGCAGGCATGTGGAGGGGGTAGATGCTCTCTATGTGAACAGAACCAGACTTGTCGGCTCTCTGGACAGGAAGGAGTGCTCCGTGAAAATTGGCCCACTGGGGCCATCAGACGCCAGGAAATACATGTTTCGAATTGAGATAGAGGGCCTGGATGCGTACACGTACACACATCAGACTGTAACAGTCAACATTGTCGGTCAGTCTCCCATCTGGCTTAAACTTTAGAAAGTGATCAAATAAGGAAACATTGTTTATTTTATTGGTTTACTCTGTACATTTCAGGGCAATTGTGTGTATGTGATAAAATCCCTTTCAACTGCTCTTCCTCGTGTCAGATGCTCCTTCGGCTCCCTTCATGCAGTGTCCTGGAGTCCTGGCTGAGGGTGTTGCTGTCTCGCTCGTGTGTGCAGTGGTGCACACCTGCGCCGAAGCACCACCTGTCCTGCGCTGGAACTCTGTCCAGGCCGAGCAGGTGATCGCCCAGCCTCAGAGCCGACGCCAGCTCCAAAATGGTTGGGAGGAGAGGGCTGTGCTTAACCTGCTGCCCTCTGTTGGAAGCCATGGGGAAATGCTGCGCTGCTCTGCTGTGTTTCCCAATGGACTGCACCAGTCTGGGCCCAACTGCCAGCTGGTGGTTGACTGTACGTAAATGAATCTGGCATTAATTAAAACTGGGATCAATTAATTAATCTTGTGAACAATGATTCGTATGTCTTGCCACTCACTTCTAATCAGACTTGCTATTTCACTGTCTTTGTATCAGATGCTCCCAAAAACGTGACAGTAAATGTGTCATGCCCGTTGGATTCAATTTTCGAAGGGGACACTGTGATTCTGTCCTGCCAGGCAGACAGTCACCCTGCACCACACTCGTTCTCCTGGTTCCGATGGGCTGCGGGTACAGAACAGCTTCTGCCAGCCCAGAGAAGGCAGCAGCTCTCGTTTAACAAGATAATCAGGGAGCCCGGCCTGTACTGGTGCCAAGTGGAAAACTCTATGGGTACTGGCCGCTCTCAGCCCCTCCTCCTTGATGTGCTATGTGAGTTCCTGTATTGTTAATTAATAGTTAATTAAGTTGCTTTTATTCTGCAGTGGGTGTTTGTAAATGTGATGTAGTGTGTGGTCCTCCCCGGGTGTTTGGTAGCTTTTTAAGCTCTGCAGCAGGAGTGTAGCAGCATTTGTTGCTTTTTCTGTTTCAGATCATCCTGAGATCTTGAATGAGAGCTGGTGCTCGTTTATTCCTGGGCAGGAGGTGGAGCTGAACTGTGTATGTGTTGCCCATGGCAATCCACAACCATCTATCAACTGGACCATCATACATTCCCTTGAGCCAGTAAATGGTGAGAAAGCATTTTGTGAGGTTGAGCGACTGCAGAGGAAGGTCTGACTCTCATCATTTGGGTAATAATAAAGTAAATGACCAATGATAATCTAAATAATGAACAAGCTACATTCCGGTAACAGAGTATTGTATCACAACACAGTATTGTATCACAACATTCCGGTAACAGAGTATTGTATCACAACACAGTATTGTATCACAACATTCCGGTAACAGAGTATTGTATCACAACACTGCCCGAGATTTCTTTTATGAATGTATTTGGAGAATAAAGTGTCCACTTGTATTTCTAGGTCAAGTGGATTTGTCTCAGTCAGGAGGCCATAAAGCTGTTGTGAGCCTCAATGCTTCAGTACCGTGGAACAGCACAGCAGAAGAGCTGGTCGTACTGTGCATGGCTGAAAATAGCTTGTCATCCACCACCAAAGCCTTCACACTGACTCTCAACAGTGAGCAAACTCCACACGGTCAAATTCTATTTACATTCTTAGCTAGTAGTAAGATAACTTTTCACTGTGCTTTTTACACTGTTAACTAGCTGGTAAGCTAACTTCCACACTTAAATATTTTACTACTAGCTAAGTTTTCATTTCTTTCGAGTGCGTATCTGTGTTTGGTGTATAGCGTCTCCGTGTGACGATCTTGTCCTATCTCTTCTCCACAGCCACATCTAGTGATCCTGTCCTGTCGAAGGCTGGCACCCCCTTGGGACAGTTGAACCGTGTGATGGGGTTGGCTGCAATAACCATGTTCCTCCCACAGTGACAGTGTTATAAGTTTTAAATGTTATAAGTGCTTTGCAAAAACCATTCGGCACAGTTCAAGCCTTTGTAACCTGGTAGGCAGATGCAGGTCATCTCTTTCTCACCAGTTGGGCTCCATTTTATTTCAAACAAACAACAAACATAAACAATAAGACAAAATGGGCGGTAACTAAAATACACACAGCTTCTCTACTGCAACTAACTTCATAAACATATATGCATACAAATCAACATTTTGATATTACATTTCAACTACTTAGGAGCTACAGAGAGGTGTACAGTATCCAGGGAATTACCATGTTCCTCCTCACTCACTCTCTTTCTAAGACAGTGGTGGACATCACTGTACTTTATAATAGGCACCAAGTTTCCCTGGGATCCAGTGCAGTGTATATAAGTTATGATACACCAAGACAAATAATATGAGCAAAAGTTCTAGTGAAAACTAGAATTTAGCATTTTATATTAATCAGAGCTTGTTTGTGTACTTCTGGTTCAACCAGATAGTGCAGCATTAATGTAGTCCAGTGTAAAAGTAATAAATCATTTGTGCATCATTTAATGATAGTATATGATCTCTGTAATGTTTCAAAGGTGGAAAAATATGCCCTAGAAATATTAAAAGGAGAGACTGATGCATAGTTACACCGAGATTGTTCATTGTTACACATGATATAATTAAGAGACTCTTAATGGTCTTATTACGTAATTAGAAATCTTACTCCAGGCTGCCCATGGGCCCATTCTTCTGTCAGGGTTAAGTAAGAGCTTCACAGCATCCAATGTCTGATGTCTTTTACACATTCTTTGATAACTGATAATATTAGAGACATATAACTGTATTATTGGCAGTGTAAACTAGCAGTGTTTACAAAAAAACTCACCCAGAGGTGGTATATAGAAAACAGCAGAGGCCTTAGAACAGAGCCTTGTAGGACCTTTAATCATGGTGGATGTTGAAAGGTCAGCATTTATGTTTACAAACTGGTAATGGTGAGTTAAGTAAGATCTACACTGGGGAAAAGGACTGTTCCCTTAATACCAACATTTTCAAGCCTAGCTAGTTTAAAATTGAGATCTACAGTATTACTGTCAGATCTTGCAATACCTCATCCAGCCTCCAGAGGTCTCACTCCCCAGAGTTCTAGATTCCTGGAATATTCCACTCGCACCTGTTCCTCATTCTGTCATCAGCACCCCTATATCAGGATCTCCATACTATCTATTCATTGTGAAGGTTTGCCAACCCTGTTGCATACCGGGTGGGTGTGGTATTGTGATTTTTCTAGTTTTGTTTTTTTTCCTAGTTTTTGTTTTTTTGCCTTGCCACTTGTATCCCTTTGCCTCATCTCTGACCTGGTTCCTGATCCTGTTTCGTTATGCGACTCTGTTTTTGCCTGCTCCAATAAATACAATACAAGGTATTATCCTGCGAATGGATCCTTCTGTGTCGAACGCTCCTGAAACGTTACAATTACATACTGCACTAAGCTGTAAAAACTAGCACGTGCATACATGCTCCCTGAGACTTCAGCGTCCTTCTTCTTCAGCGTCGATAGCACCAGCTAGTCGCGGGGGAAACTGCGCACCAGCTGCTGGACGGCTCGTGGCGTCTACAGGGTGGCTCCTCCCTCCAAAGTGGCAAGTGCCCTGAGAGGACGCACTGGGGAGGCCGCACTAGTCTCCACACCTTTGATGCTCATTTGTGATCGCGTGTTACCTGTGCCTTGTTAGTCTACGTCTCTTTAAGCGTGTGTGTTCACCCCTGTTTTTGTCGGTGTTTGTCGACTCTGTCGCTGTGCATCTTACATTACAGTAACATTTCTTTAAGTGAACTTGTAGAAGCTCAAATGGGAGCAGTTCCGTTCCTGAGAGGAGTCAGGGAGACTGGATCACATGAGGCTGAAGCTAAAAACAGCACTGAAAAAACCCCATGCTAGACAGCACTCGCACAAAATCTGAATTAAGACTGGATTAAGTATCTCAGATGTATGAATAAAACCAGATTTTGAATGTTGTTGAAACTGTATTGATAACCCACAGGGTACAAGTTTTAAATGACCTTTTAAAATGTAAAACTGCAACCAGCATATTAATATATTCATAATGCATATTAATTAAATGTAACAGAAATAAAATTTTGTCAATAATTGTTAACAAAAATGCTACATATTTTTTGGGGCTGGGAAAGGCAAATTATCCAATACTGCACAAGTACATTAATCAATAAAGTTATTCTCTATTTTAATGGCAATATCAATTTAACTGGAGATATCAAAAGTGCAGTTTAAAAAGTAATCAAATAGTAATAAAATGACAATTCAACAAATTTGTTTCCTTTAGTACGATATGATATTGGCTTTCAAACACTATGAATTATAAATGCTGAATGACAGTAGAATGCTGACTGGCTATTCAGACAATTTCCACATAGACAGCAGTGTCTATGTCTGTAGCTGAGGGCAGCTGTCTGTCTCTCTCTGTCTGATCTGCAGGGATGGGTCTGTCTCTCTCCCGATGAGGTCTCTGTCGTCTGGCTCCTCTTCTATGTCTTTTATGAATCTGAAAGACAGACAGACAACTCAAGCTCTCCTTCACACCTTAATGAACTGCTTCTACTGCCATCCCCAAGGGTTGCTCCTTGTGTTCATCTGTTACAAGAGTCAAGTTCTTTTAATTATGACCTTCGATGTATTTTTTAAGGTTGAATGTGGGTCTGCACCTGTTTGCTGTGGACAAAGCATGGTGTACAGTTCTGGTAGATGAGTTGATAACTGCCATTGGTGTAGATGTGGGTGACCTCAGAACAATTGATGTAGAGGGGTACATGGTCTTGGTAGATACTAACACCATCTGGGTATACGGGAGATCTGCAGGCCATCACCCGACGACTTCTAACAGGGATCATAAGAAGGTACTCTGTCAGTGCATTTTTGGTTTTGGTTTTTTTTTTTTTATCAGAAGGCTAGATTTCATCCAGCCTGATTCACTCCACTTGGGTATTAACCCACAGCAGAGTGCCTGAGTGCCTTAAGGGCACTTACCGTCTCCCTGCCCTCCTACAGCCACACACGAGTAGAATGGAAAGGAAGATGATGAAGGAGAACATGCCAAATCCTGCAGGCATCACTGACCATAGCAGATTGCCTACAGGGTAACACATACACACATTACCCCAATACAACACAAACACACGCAAACATATTTTCTCACTATACTGTATATACAGTACCATACAACGTTCAATACACTTCTTGAGATAATGTTACTAACACAATCCACAGCTAATAATCTGTTGTCCATTCACAATAAAATACCGACTCTTTACAAACCGAGTGGTGCAAATTCTGCCTAGACAAAAAGCCACCCGCACCAACACACCTTTCCTGTCCTCCATCAGTACGTGGGAGTCGTTGCCGAGACTGTTGATGGCGTAGCAGACAATGGGCAGAGGAGCAAGGGTCAACCCCTGTAGCTTCACCTGCAGGGAGTGTTCTGAGTATGTGGAAGAGATGTTGTAGCCCTTGGGTGGAATGCTGCCGTTCACGCTCCAGGTGACAGCCGGCCGAGGGTTCGAGTCCACTATGCACGTGCACGTCAGCTGCTGCCCGTCCCACTCACAGGAGGAGGTGTTATGCGCAATCACAGGGGTGTCTGAGGTGACACACACTCATGAGGTATTGCAGGGGTGTCTGAGGTGACACACACACTTGAATATAAGCTGTTAGGTTGATAGAAGTGAAGTCTTTTATAGCAAGAGTCTTGGCTTGGATTATGGTGTGTTATAATAAAGTTGGAATAAGGTTAAAGCAAATACAGTATGTACTCAATGTATAAATAAAACAAATACAGTATGTACTCAATGTATAAATAAAACAAATACAGTATGTATATAAATCCACATATAAATCCATCTGGAAACAAAATAGAATTATATATATTTATATAGTATTATGAAAAAATTCCAGGACCTCAGTGTCTTATGAACAAAACAACGTGTATGAGTAAACTAGTAAACAGTGTGTGTGTGTGTGTGTGTGTGTGTGTAGTCTACACTGTGTCTCCATTGTTCAGCAGGTGGTAAGTGAAAGAATGTGTGCAGAACACTCACACTGCACATTGAGGGTGGTGGGACGAGAAGTTGCCCTGCCCAAGGTGTTCCACACAGAACACTGTACTCGCATATCTCGAGTGGCATTCTGGATGCGGATGGTGGGTGTATGTTTCTTCAGGGTCACTGTGACACCCGACTGGGTATAAGACCAGAGGTACCCAGTAACGGGTGGGTCAGCCTTACATACGCAAGCAAGCTGGGCACTTCCTCCTTCCCTCACAGACAGGGTATGGATCTCTATGGAGACGTCAGTGGGAGGGACTGCAACAGAAACCAGGAACACTGAGGTGTACTCTAGTGTGTTAAATATTTACTGAAACAGGAATACTGAGTCATACTCTAGTGTGTTGATTATTATTGAAACAGAAATACTGAGCCATACTCTAGTGATTATTACTGAAACAGGAATCCTCAAACCCACAGTCGTTGCACTGTAGGTTTTTAAACATTGCCCTTTCTAGGAATCTGGTGCCTTGAGTCAATTATTTCTAGAAATCTGACCCTTGAGTCAATTATCTGCACAGGGGTTTCAGTTCTGAAACTGGGACCCTCCATGCACTGTGTAACTTTGTGGCTCTGCTCTACAACACCTAATTCAGTCCTAAAAAACTTGACCATTACCTGATAAGTTGAATTAGGAATGTAAGATCAGGGAATACACAAAAAAAGTGCGGTGTAGTCAGGACCAAGTGCTGCTCTATGGCACATCATGCAAATTCCCTTCAGTCACCATTGATTACATAGAGCATACACAGTTCACAAGACTTACAGTTCACATGAAGCTCTTTGGTTGTGGAGCTTTTCATGTTGCCTGGATACACAGCTTCGCATCTCACCCGGGGCTTGACCAGGTGAGAGGCAGTGAAGGAGAGAGACGAGAGCAGCATGGATAGCTGGCTCTGAACCTGGACTTTCTCAGTCTGCACGCTGCGGCCCTCTTGAACTCCCCTCTCCCACACCCACTGTAATGTGGGTGGCTGGGAGGGGCAGCTCACTTGCACTGAACAGTTCAGCACAGAGACCTTCCCAGCAATTACCACCCTGGGGACTGAGAGTGCTGGCTGCTCTGGGACCTCTGGTAAAAGAGATACAATAGTGTAAACCTGGTGCAAATCTCTGTGTCTGTGGTGATGCTACTGTCTTACATGTGGTATTTTACAGTAATTAAACTCAGTGTTTTTAATGTCTAGTACAGATCTGACTTTTAGGATAGACAGGCGAGAATACAGTTGATACATAAGAAATAACAAAGAACAACTCACTGGTCACAGTCAGACGCACAGCTGTGGCTCTGCCCCATGATCCTCCTTGCTCCTTCAGCTGTAGCTCGTATGTGTCTGGGTCCTCTGTGCTGACATTGGCGATGGTGAGAGAGCAGTCGCCCTTACTCAGGTGCCCTGCCAGAGTTACACGCCCTGCAAAATGCTTCTGTGTGCCCCTCATAAGTTCAACTATATCACTGCTGAAGGCCATGCTCCTCAGGTTCAGGAAGGAGGAGCGGTACCTCAGCCTGATGTCCACCTGCCTCGCAGTGGACTGGGGCTGGAAGGAGCAGGGCAGGAGGGCGCAGGAACCCAGTTGGGCAGACACTCTGTCTGGGGCAGAGGGTGAGAGAGCTGGGGCACCACTGCACACGCACACTGGAGACAGACAGACACACAGACAGGATGGTTTACAGAGAAGCTGCGAAGGCAGGGTGGTGAGATGGAAAATAAGAGGACTCCGCTTCAGCAGATCTGGGAGAATTTCACGGATGAAAAATGGAAATCTCAGCAAATCAGCATGTGTCAGAAACAGTGACTCCGACAACAAGATTTCACAACGCCAGTAAAACAGGAACAAGTGGAAGCAAGAGAAAAACAGCACTGCATCTCGTACATGTATGATAACCTCTGAAAATCTATGAGATAAATACCATAGATCATCTTTGTGGCACTGATGTCTTTGTGGTGCTAAACCAATCTTACTGAACAAAATTAATGCACAACAAAAATAGATTATATATTTCAATATATTTAAGATATACCATGTATATAATCCATGTATAATGTAAAGACAATTCTTTTACAAAATAAAAGAAGAGCTCTGTTGTTATCTATCCTTCCAGTGTTATCTCATAAGAAAGAAGGAAGGTGAACTTACAAAGCATGACGGTGGAGGTGAGGATGGTGAAGCTAAGAGCCATGTCTCTGTGCAGTGTGGGGGGAACAGAGCCAGACAACGGTGATCAAACACACAGCAGAGCAGGATCAGGAGTCGAAGAGCCTTCACAACTCTGGAGTAAAGAGGAACTCCATTTAAAAAAACCATGGCAGTTTCCTCTGCCTGATTCATACACATCACACCTACGCAGTTCTCCTCAGATATCTTTCCTCCAGAGGGCCAGTAAAAGTCGGAACAGTATCAGCTACGATCACACTATAGTGAAAAACTTTAAATCTTGTTACTGTTTAGGTAAATGGCATTTAGTTCGATTAAGCTAATAACTAGCTTTGTCAGAGATATATAAATAAGTAAAAATTAATACAAATATTTGTGCATCGTATCCCAAATTCCTCTAGAGTGAACAGAATAAGGGTCCATATGAATCAGGTGTAAATGAAGGAAGGCCTCGTCTCAGCTCCTACTATAAGTACCATTGTTTTCCAAAGCATTTCAAGCTGACAGGTACCCCTGCCTTCATAAGCACTTTTAAAGTGCTTAATACACTAGTATGGGCTTTGTATAAGGCTGCATGTGAGTTTGAATGAATCAGCCTCACGCCACATCTAACTTCCTCTGAATTACCCCTCAGTGCCTGCTATATATATATATATATATATATATATATACAGGACTGCAACCCTAACATTTGTTAGAAAGGTATAATTATTTAAATATTAAGCATTATTAACATTTATTGTTTGTATTGCTATGTTGATGTTTTGACTGTCATTTTAATTAATTACTTAATTAGGCCACAAAGTTCCCTGTCTAAAAAAGTACTATGGGTGAGAGTAGCTGGGGATTAAGTGAGTTTGATCTTGACTGATAATAATAAGGTGAGTAAAACAATACTTATCAGTCTGAGCAAACTAACAAATGACTATTTAATATGACGTGTTCAAGGCACAGAGTGAGACACATGTGAACTAACTCAGGGGGGTTTATGATGGCTTTCTGTGCACTAGATAATTGTTTGGCTATCTACACACAATCTATCTACACACATTGTATCTACACACATCGTATCTACATACATTCTATCTACACACATTGTATCTACACACATTCTATCTACACACATTTTATCTACACACATTCTATCTACACACATTCTTTTCATTTGTCCCATTGCTAATAAAACAAATGCCTGCCTATAAGCTTTTGCAATGCGCTAAAATTAGGTTATAATTTTTAAACATCCATTTAATCTTACATTCTGCATGTTTCAAACAAGGTATTTACTTTGGTAATATTTCTCACACTTTTGTAAGGAATAATGTAAACATAATTTAAAAATGGCAGTGGTTCAGCAGCAGATGAGCACACAGAGACAGGCACTCCTGCACACGCTCACTGCTCATCTGGCTGTGGCTGGCAGCATTCAGTAAACACCCATTAGCTGGTGTGCGCTGGAGGAGAGAAGCCGGTATCTCCGGCAGGTGCTGGGTGTAGTGCAGGGATACCGTACTCCACTGCAGTACTACCTGAAATACGTTTACACCAAGCAGCTACCGCAGCAGAAGTAGCCTGTGGTCAGGAAGGCAATACAGTCTGGAGTCCTACAATACACACGATGCAACAATATGCGTCATATTAAATGTGCAAAGTGACTTTAAATCTTATCCCTGTGCGCTGAGATGAGGTATTTCTATGTGTTACTGAAAACCATAAGCATTTGGGAATTCTATGACTGAAGTAGAGATTTTCATTATAGGATATTTTTATTAGATATTTAGTTTGTATTTTCAGTTTAATTTTTTAAATAAGTCTGTGTTTTATAGTCAAAAGAAGACAAAAAAATCCGTTTTCTAAATGGTTATCATCATTCCTCACAGGAATGTTGTCATTCCTCACAGGAATCTGAAGTAGGTAAGCTGTCTCCAGGTACCTCTACACTACTGTACTCACCTGGGAAGGACAAAGAACAGCAGTAACCTGACAAAAACTGCTGGAGAGGAGAAAGAATAACTGATCAAGTAAAGCATTCTCCTCTAATATCATGAAGTGAATTGCTCTATGAATTTAGCACAACCAAACTACACAAAAAGTAGGGAAATAGATCGCAATCAGCTTGCTGAGTTTTAATGTGGACTGGAAAGTTTCAGTAAGAAGCTGGAGAATAAACTAACTCCATCCACGGATTACGGTATGTTTTAGGCAAGAAAGATCCTCTCATTCTGCTCCCTTTGTGACTGGTGTGTATAAGGAGAGCTGTAAGGTCAATATTAAGGTGATGTGGAACTACCTTTGCATTCAGTAATGAGAAAAAATGCAGACAAGCTATAGCGTAAATTTCAGGATGCAGTGAGTGAGGCAGCAGTACTGAGCAGAGAGAGAGAGAGAGTGAGAGAGAGTGTGTGGGTGTACTGGGAACCAAGCAGGTGATGACCAAGGCAAATTACTTTTTAATTGTATTTTTTTATATTTATTTGCCATATCCATGCATGATATCTGTAGAGACATTGCATATATAATAAATCTTATTCACACACACAAAAAAAATCCCCAACAATCTAATTTTCACCCAAACAACTGAAACCACTTCTCCACTGAGGTAATAAAACGAGTATTTGAGGGTAAAAATGTTACACTGGGGATGATTTTATAAGATTTGTATAAAAGTCTCTCTCAAGCTGCTAAAGGCCACAGTAAACTTCAGGCTTGTAGGCCTCACTGGTAGGCTGTATGAAGTGAAGTGAGGGGTTTGTCTGGGAGCAGAGGGGGGTGGATCGCTAAGATAGAAGAGACAAAAGCATTTCTGTGCAGAGCTCTGGGATCCCGTGTGAACCAAACAGGCTGTCTTGATCGGCTGAGAAAAATAATACTATTGGCACAAGCGCTAGATGGCGGGAACCAATCAAATTTTTAGAAATTAGATCTGAAGATAATGGTGGCTTGGCAAGGAGACCACTGGGGAAAGCTCATGTGATATGAGTATGAGAAGAGACATTTGTGTTCAAAGGTGAGAAACAGTTTCATCAATAGAAAACGCAGGTATCTAAAATATGATTTGAAAAATGGAACATTCCTAGAATTACCTGGTTCATATTAATATAATAGTGACAGGTTTATTAATAGTGGTTCGGTTCATTCTGATTTGGTTCAACCTGATGGTGGGAACCTGGTGGACTTGTAATATAGATGGTTATGTAACCTGCCCTAAGAAGGTATAAAGCATTGGGATTTTTTTTAGATGCCTCGCATGTACACTGTACAGCCACAATAAATGTGACCAGATATTCTCTCCAACTAATTCCTGATTCTGCATCTTTATTTTACTTTCTTATTAATTTTTTTTATTGAATAAAGTACTGAAATTTGGAAGGTTTAGGAACCAGTGGTTTTTAATTAAAAAAAAAAAAGATCAGTATCAATATTGGGCCACATTCAAAAGCAACGTATCAGTATCAGATCGGTAAAGAAATATGGTATTGTGCCATTACTACCCCAGACCATTAGGCCTCGTCCATCAAACTTTACTTTTCTCACTCTTTTGGTAGCTTTCTCCTGTCATTTGTTAGCTTTCTCCAGTCATCTAATTGAGATGGGTCTGTCAGACTGTAAGACAATGAAGTATGATTCACCAGAGTCCAGTGCTTTTATACCACTCCAACCAAAGCTTGGGATTGCAAATTAGTGATCTTAGGCTTCTGTGCAGCTGCTCGGCCTCTGAAACCCATTTGATGAAGCTCCTGATGCAGTTCTAGTGCTGATGTTGCTTCTAGAAGTGGTTTGGAACTTTGTAGTGAGTGAAATAAAAAGGGACAGGTGATTTTTGATGTGCTATATTCTTTAACCCTCAGCTGCCCCACTCTTAGAGTCTACACTATAGACTTTACTCCAACCCTGACATTTTAGATTTAAAGGCCAAAATGTACCTATTTTCTTTCACAATTTTAATAGATAATTTTAATAAATGTGCAAAATTACAAACCAAAGGCATTTGGGTAACATAGTTATATAGCTTAAATTTTATAAATTTGACATAGTTATATAGCTTAAATTATATTAATTTGATTCCATGGAAATAAAAACATTTCAACAAATGAACTTTTCATTCACATTATGGTTTCTTTAACTTCCTCTACCACAAACTGCAACACTTTTATTTTGAAAATACCTCGTTAATGTTTATGACGCTTAAGTCGGCCATGTTAACTCGCTTGCGTTTTTGTGACGGAGTGTAGGTAGAGAACTAAGTCAGATAGCTAGATTGTCCTTAAAAGTAATTGATTACATAACCTAGCTACCTAACTGAACTGGAGTGTTTTCAGCCCGTCTTTCAACGGATCCTACTGGGCTCGGTGCATTGTGTTTAGCCAGTGTCATCATGGAAAAACTTAACAAAATTGGGTCAACGTTTATTGTTCTGGTGATCTGCATCGTCGTTGCTCGGGGCACAACAACTGTATCCCCTACTCCTACGCCTACTCCTAGCTTTAGCTCTAGCTCAAGCTCTAGCTCTAGCTCTAGCTCTAGCTCTAGCTCAAGCTCTAGCTCTAGCTCTAGCTCTATCTTAAGCTCAAGATCAAGCTTAAGCTCTAGCGCTAGCTCTACTCCTACTCCTGTTCCTAGTCCTGCGCCTAGTACTCTTGCTCCTACACGTAAGTTGACAACTGGTTTGTTATCTGTATCATTTGTGGCATGATCACTGGTTTTCGTAGATCACATCCTATGTAAAGTGCAGGAAATGAAATCATTAAGCTCTTATATTAATATTTCACTTTATTGATGTCTAGCTAGATACCGACAGGGGAGTTTCCGTCAGCCAGATGGCTAGTTGAGTTGTTGTTGTTGTTGTTTGTTTTGATTTGTTTATAGAACTGTCACCTTAGCTTTGCCTTTCAGTCTTTATGGAATGCGATACCTACAAAAGTTTCTGAACATTTTTAGCAATGTCAGCGGCCTTGTTTTATAAAGCTAGCTAGATGGATAGTCTTTGATTATTACTCACGACTGTGCTTTTCTACCGCAGCATGCGGCACTCTAACAACTTGCGAGACTTGTCTTGCGAACGTGACGGTAAGTAATACAGTAATGGTGTGCACTGTAAATATTTTGAGCAGAAGGAACCAATAAAGTGAGCCGTATTTCTCTCTATGATAATCTTTTTTTTTTTTTTCTACTACCACATGGTTTAGTGTGTTATTTTGTTTGACAGTGCCTGTGGTGCCAGACCAATGCCACGTGCATGGATTATCCAGTGTCTTATGTCATTCCTCCATCCTATGTGTGTAAGCTCTCTCAGGCCCGCTGGGGGATGTGCTGGGGTAAGTATACTGTGCAGTGTCACAACACATCCTCTTGAGTCCTGTATTGTAGAGATTCCATAGTCATAATACCATGGCACTACTAATGAAAACACTAACCCCGTGGTGCCAGAGCCTACTAATGAAAACACTAACCCCGTGGTGCCAGAGCCTACTAATGAAAACACTAACCCCGTGGTGCCAGAGCCTTCATATTTAAATTGCAGCTGTCGTGTACTGGTAGGGACATCATTCTCGTTGGTAGGAGATCAAAATCATCTTCTGTCCTTGAGCCCCTGTGTAATTTGCAGTCCTAGGACTTTCACTTATGAGAAGAGCTGTTTGTGGCTTCCACTGGAGGGCTGTGCCACACTTCAGTGAAGAGTTATGGTTGTGTAATTGGCCAGGGGTTTTTAGGTCAGCAGGTAACCACTGTTGGAAGCTAATCCAGTTCTCTGTTAGTTGACTAGAGTGCACCGCAGTAGTGGTTTTATATCTGCATTTGGGCTGAAATTGGAAGAGGAACAGAAAGCAAACACAAACCCAAACCATGTTAGGATAAAGGATATGTTCCTCAGAATTGTTAAAATCTTTACGCCTCCTGACCTGACTGGTGTCATGAGTAATGTATAAAAATGTATTGCCTTCAGCAAAATCTATGTGCTGTGAAGAAAATCAAAATTGTCATATTGGAATGTTAGTTTATTCAAAAGTTTAAGAAAATGGATTATCAATTTGGAACATCTAGAAAATTATGATGGTTTATGTGTCAGTCCATGTCTGACCATTTGAAGAGAGAAGGTACCTGTCACTTGCTGAGCTATGAAATGTTCAACTGCCACTCAGCTTTGAACCAACTACAGTTCTAGTAGCCTAAAACTTATTTTAAAGGAAAGAGTTCTGAGGCAGTATGGAGGTTATTTTGTCTTTGGTACTGGATTGGAATCGAGAATAACTTGGCCAGCTTTGTTTTTTGTCTTCATCTAGTTAAGAAAAACTTTTATTCTGAAACACAGTAAGGCAGTTGAAATCGGACATCCGTCGTCAAAGTCTAAATATACTCTCCGTTTTACCTCAGACGGTACAGCATTTATCAATAATTCACATGGCACCCCATTTGGCTTGCATACCTCATTAGGTCTTTTGTGTCTTAATGCTGTGACCAGCCTCTGAAAGCCAGGGCACCCAGTCAGACTGCACGAGTGGCAGACCGTATTCACGGCCATATCGCAGCTCATCTGTGATATGGCAAGGTTATCTGGAAAACATCTGTTATCATTTCAGAAATGAATACCAATGTACCAGTAAACACTATGTACACATGTTTATTGAAAACGCACAGAAGGTGGCAGCATTATCCTAATAAATATAATTTCCCCAAAACTACAGAGAGGTATCAAACACCAAGTAATTTTTCCCTGTTACGTTGATGATTTTCAATGGATGTTCAAGCCCAGCAGTGTTTTACACTGAAATCCCATCTTGACTCAAAAAAAAAAAAAAATAATAATAATAATTTTTTTGTAGCCAGTTTTATTATAAGCAGCAATATATGTTTGCAATTGGTGACGGTGTGTTTTAATATTTATACACTGGTAATGTGTGTTTAACCTGTTTGTTGATCCTTTGTTGTGACAGTGAATTTTGAGGCTCTGCTCATCGGCATGGCGGTGGTGGGTGGAGTTCTGCTGCTGGTGATCATCGTGTGCTGCTGCTGCTGCTGCTACCGCTGCGGATCTAGACGCTCGACACGGTAATGACCCGTCACACACACACACACCTGACTCCTGACCTCCATCGCTTTTGTTTTGTGGCGTCAATTCGGTTTCAAGCTTCTACAATCAAGTCAGGCATGTCTGACCTCACTGCTGCTTCCAAACTGTATAGGGCTCTTTCATTTTCTTCCCAGCTTGGAGGTGTTTGTGTGTGTGCGCGCGCGTGCGAGCATGTGTGTGTGTGTGTGTGTGTGTGTTTTGAAGATTACGTCAGTATCAATCTGTCCTTCATTAACCCTGTCCTGTCCTGTCAGTCACCAGTGTGGGAGGGAGTGAAGGGAACGGCCAGAGCTGATACCGCTGTCTGTTTCACTGATGAACGTCCCTTTAGAGTCCTGCAGCAACATCTGCACAGGCTTCCTCTAAACCCTTTCATGTGTTAATGATCAAAATTCTCTTGTAGTGTTATTTTTTTTCCCTAAGAAGTGCTAAACATCCAGTTGTCAGCTGATGACATTTAGTGTATCTCAGGTCTCTTTTATTACAAATTTGTGTGTGAAGGACATTGGAACGGGACCCAATAGCCTCCAACAGTCTTTTAGCCTTTTTTAGTATAGTAGGGTTGTATGTATGATTAGATGCAGGTGTGTATGGGGGTGTGTCTGCATGGTGTGTTTGTGATGTAATACCACTGTTGACCAATCACATTTACCTTCATTAATAGTCAGTAACAGCATGAGGTCTGATTGAAAAGGAGCGCATTGTTTTATATTTCCTTAGCTGTTATAATTATTTAGTAGCTCAGCCTTGTGCTTTAAGACTTTAAGTGTGTGTGTGTGTTGGTACACGTGTGCAGGTTGGACCTGTATGAAGAGGAGTACACTCGGAAGAGAGAGGAACTCCGACAACGTTCGGACGAGAGGTAAGAATTCTCCTACTGCACATCAAGCACCTGGAGTCCTCAATATCCTCCCACCACCACCTGCCGCCTGCCACTGACTGTGCGCAGGTGCAGACGAAAGCCTCAGAACACTGACTCAAATAAAACCGTGAAAGGGAAGAAACTGTCAGTTTGCATTCACAGACTTCACCGTAAGGTTCGAAGTGCTGCTTCAGCTCCAACAGTGGAACCATGCAAAGAGCCATGGAGAGCAGAAGGACATGCAGTCTTTAGCTTAAATGAAGGGGGATGAATGCCTGCATGAGCTGGTTGCCGTGTGAACGTAACGCTGATTAACGGTTCAGGTTTTTTAACCATCTCTCTCTCTCTCTCTCTCTCCCTGTAGGAAGGCAGAGAGGAAGACGAGACATGATGAAATCCGTAAGAAATATGGTGAGTAAGAAATATAGTGAGTAAGAAATATAGTGAGTAAGAAATATAGTGGCTAATTTAGTTCTATATTACGGCTTTGTTCCATAAATTTTAAGAATTTAAGAATGAATTAAATATCTGAAGTAAAGCAGGTGCATAAAGTACTGTCAGTGGCCTTTTGATGAAGTAATTAGTGTGAAAGAGAAGTGTTGATGGTGATAATGTGACTGATCTAGTGAATTATGTTACAGTAACTCCACTGTGTATTTTTCAGAGTGACATTGACCCCAACTGCATGTCATACACTTTCCCGAGTATATTTTCCAGAAAAGGAAAGCACAAACCAGAGGAAAAGTTACACCATGGAGGCGTGTGTGTGTGTGTGTGTGTGTGTGTGTGTGTGTGTGTGTGTGTGTGTGTGTGTGTGTGTGTGTGAGATGTCTTTACAACGTACCTGCTGGACATCTTTGCTGCCCTGTGCCACTCTAATGCCTTACTCTTAGTCAGCAGTGCATTTTCTGTACTCCTGTTTAGTGCTGAGTGTTGGACTATAATATTGACCAGGTTACTTTCCAATATTGCTTGTGTAAGGGGAGTGTTGCTATAGAGTAGCGGAATTATCAGTTTCCTGCTGTGGATGATCTCTGGATTCCCTTACAGCATGATAAGGAAAAAACCCAAACCAAACAAAACAAAAAAAACCCAAAACCACCCACATCCCGCCAGGGTGAATAGGTCATGGCACGCCCAGCTAGCCTCTTCTGGATGATAAATCATCAGAGCTAATTAGCGTTGGCAAAGCGCTGGATGATTTATAGATTCAGTGAGGCCCAGTGGCAGGCCCAGACTGCCCCCCGCAGGGGATAGAGAAAAATGCAAATGTATTTCATAGCTGAGAGACCCTATCCTCAGGGGACACGGAAGACCTCCACAGAGAGAGGGGGAGGCGGTGGGGAGCACTCCTGTAGCCAGGGTGGAGCACTGCAGTAGAGAACAGAGGGCAGCTTCACCCTGCTGCTCCACACAGAGCCGAGAGTCTGCGGGGCGCTGAGTGATCTGTGGGTGAACGCTAAGCTGACCTAAATACAAGGAGCTGTGCTGAGCATGAATACACACACACACACACACACCCTGCTGGTCAGGGAAAGGTGTGCTCATGTTGAGTTGGTCTTAATTTTTCAGCAGCTACTAAAGTACCTTCACAAAGGCAAAAGATCAAATGAGGTTATGCACTCAGAAAGACGATCCATGGGTGTTTGTGGTTGTGTGTGTTGTCTGATGTCTGAGATTGTGATGATTAATTGGCTGATGTTGTGGTCGATTCGTCTGGGACATATTGTGACTCTGTTTTTTGGTGGTTTACAAGAAGCCTCTCTAAACCTCGCCAAATGTGAACTTGGTAAAGCTGTTGTTGTTTACTTGGAAAAAGAAGCAGGGCGAGGCTGAGTTCCATCCTGTAGATCAGAGGTGCCTCAGTCCGGTCGTGAGGATCTGCTGCGCTAAAGACTTTAGTTCCACCCGAAGGAGCACAGTCCTCACAGGGTTTCCTCCCTTAATCCACCCAGAGAGGAGTTTCTTTCTGCTGTTACTGCTGGTTTGCTCAGTAGGGATCTGGACGCAAACGTTTTTCTTACGCGTAAATTTTTCTTTGTGGCGCGTGTTATAAAAACGTGCTCTAGAAATAAATTGGATTCCGAAGGACTTGTTTAGTTGTGTTTGTGTACTCGTGTTCTACTTGTGTTTTTTCTGGACCCCTGAGTGGCACTGATCCTCAGAAAGCATTGAAACTACAATTGAAGCTACTACAGTCATGTTTGTAGTTGCAGGAGGTTATACTAGCCCTTGGTGTTCCTGAATTGCATGTTGCAATGTTTTTGTGGTTTTTCTTATGTTGGGAGATTAAGAGTATTGAGCGTCTCTCTAATTAGTCCTATATGTGGATTATAGCAGAGAAGAAAATGTGATGAATGAGAGATTAATATCTTGCTGGGTTATGATGTGTGTAGTCTAGCTGGTACAGTCCCACAGAATTGGGCGGAGCCTATGTTCTGTTCTGTGTCCTCTAGTGGTATGCAGAGGGCAGGGTTACATTGTCTTGTTGCGCGCGTGTGTGTGTGTGTCTTCAGTGTTGAATCTGTACAGATGGTGTGACAGTATGATGGATGAAGAACTCTTTCTGTTCCCTTTGCTCTTGCCGATGTATTGACGTTTGTCCACCAAAGTACACTTTCAGACGGGCGTGCATGTGCACATGCACACAGTGAGAAGGACGGTCCAAAGACACCTGTTCCAACACTTTTAACACCCTCCTCCCCCACCCCATGCGATTGACACAAAGCCCACCTGATTTGTTCCACACAGTTCCACCCGTTGATCTGTAGTGCATCCCCCCCCTTATATGCAATGTCATTGTTCTCCATCTCTGGCTTTCTTATTTGCAGGTCTTATTCCCGATTCGGATCACCCATACAGCAAGTTTGAAAATGAGTGAAGAAGAAGTGGGAAGTCTTACCTGGTGAACACAGGAGCAAGTGTTCTCCAGCTACGTTCTTTCTTGTTGAAGTTTCAGCATTTTTTTTTTTTCACCAACTGCTTTATGTAAGGGAGAGCTGTTTGATAATTAGCCAAGGGTGATATCATACCAGATATCATAAAGTATTTCGATGATTATATATTTCGTTGACCTGTTTAATTGGCTTAATGCGCGGCGTATTCTCATCAATTATCCTTAGAACGAATGTAATAAGAGCCACCTCTGTAAGAATGATAACAGTCTCCTCCCCTTCTGAGAAATATGCACTTTTGCACTTATTCTGAAGATCTCTGAAGATCTGATAATGTTTATTGTATTCTGACACATTATGTACTTTTGGTTGAGAAATTTAAACATCTTGAAATCATTGTTTTAAACCACTTAAACCAGATTAGATGTTTGTGCTATAAACTGTCCTCTTATGAAATGTTTCCTAATAAAGTAATTTTAAAGAAATCGCTCTGAATTTTTCAAGCATTTTCTCAGGGTACATAAGCATTTCCCTGTGGTGAAGTCTACAGGTCATGGATCATTCATGAAAGAGCGTCTGACCTGGGTGAACATCTAGTCACAATACTGGTATCTAGATCTGTAGGTAGCTACTTTCTTCTTTACTGCAGCCATGCCCTAACACCTGTAAACGTTCTTCCATACTAACACCCTGCTGAGGGCTTCAGGGATCTATATGAGAGACTGCAGATTCAATGTGGATGGTCGGCTCTGTGTCTGCAAGGGTAGCTCTGATGGTCTCAGCAAATATACTGGTTGTAGAGAGATTCTTCAACAAAATATTTTTGTGTTATATATAATTTATTTTTTTAACGTGAGATCAGTCAAATTGCATTACTAATGCTGAAAATGGATCCTGTTTGAGCATGTGGTGGAATACTAGGTTTTGACTAGCATTGGTTATGCAGAGTAGTTCTTCCCATGTTGCAGTGTGACATCTGGAAAAATTTAAGTAAACTTTATTGACAGTCTAATCCAGCCATAAACACAAGGCAGAAGGCAGCATGGTCGTGGGACTGCTGATCATACACATTCCTTTGGTACACCAAGAAAAACCCTCAGATGCAGAGCATTTTAACATGGAACTCAGGACAGCTTTCTCCTGTCAGCTTGAGAGAGACAACAAAGGCTTTCTGTGTTCATTGACAGCTATAAGCTATATTAGGCTCTTCTGCCGTTCAGCAGTTTAAAACTCTGACCATTCCAACCTTATACTTAAACACAAAAGCAGTGACTACCCCAACCGTAAAACTTTAAAACGGCACAATGTCATCCAAAGCACACCACAGCCCTTACTCAAGTTATTAAAAACTGCTATTGAAACATTTCTCTCACACAGACAAATAATTTTGACAGGACAATGTGGTAGACAAAAAAAAGATTCCAGTATGTGCTGCAATAAGTCCAATTACACACTATATTCTTTGAAAATGACCGAAGCATTTACTTGTGCCATAATATCACAGAAAGCTGCAATATGTAAATAAAAGCGTTCTCTAGGATATCACCTTCTGTCCTGACTAGCCTCACATACTCAAGGGAAGTAATGTTTTTTGATTAAGTTCAAAATTTACATTATTCATCAAAAATTGTTTTGTAAGTGATTTTGTCCAAACCAGGTCAGTCTTTAATCACATTACATCAAGGGCTCAGGGTGTTTTGCTGTTATATTACATTTCACAGTCACAAAGTGTAGCTTCATTATCATGCTACTCTAAACGTCTCTTCTATTGCCAATGTCACAATGAGAGCACCATTCAGCAATAATTCATCATTTTTTACTCTTTTTTTCAAATATTGCAATATTTAAGACAAAATTCTAAAACTTCTTTAGTACTAAACCGTAAATCATGGTGCACTGGAGAAACTTGGAGAATGTAAGTAAGTACCTCATTTGCACTACCACAGAATTTCCAAAGAGGGAAAATCACTTAGATACACTACTGCATTACTCTACTGTGGTAAAAGCATGTGACTTCTTCAGATTTTGTTCAAGGATAGCTTCACAAATGTGATGGAGCTTCACAAAGCATGTGACTTCTTCAGATTTTGTTAAAGGATAGCTTCACAAATGTGATGGAGCTTCACAAAGCATGTGACTTCTTCAGATTTTGTTAAAGGATAGCTTCACA
>JAOYMR010000027.1:9577597-9592796 GCA_025802075.1 Tenebrosternarchus preto
TTTACGGAACCTCTGTCGCTAAGGTCAACCTCTTTACGGAACCTCTGTCGCTAAGGTCAACCTCTTTACGGAACCTCTGTCGCTAAGGTCAACCTCTTTACGGAACCTCCGCTGTCTTTCTCTGTCCAGCTTAAATCCTGTTTTCTCTAAGATCACAATGATTTTCTCTTCTTCTGATTGCATTGTCTCCTTCTGTAATGAGTCTGTCTCACCAGTGTACTCTCCACTAACTCTTCTCCTTGGTTTACTCCTAAGCTCTGTGTGGAAAAAAAAATAAGCCTCTGGCCTCTCAAGTGCTTTTATTAAAAATAAAAATTATATTACACGCCACCTAGGGTCACGTTTTAACTATAAAGCTGCTTTAAAAGCAGATTTTTCTTGTTTCTCTGTTGTAGTTGATGGCTTGTGTCACAATCGTAGGTGACACTGTCTGCCATCAGCAAACTGCAACCTCCCACTCAAGAACCATCAATCTCTACTGAAAAATGCATAGCTTTTATCTGTTTATTTTTTCAAGATAGAATTAGTACTGTCTGTCATTTCCCTAAGATGCTATCTTCAGACCCAAGTACCTGTAGCACAGACCTCTCTGGAGAGAAAAGTTCTTTAGAGCTCTAGCAAATTTGCAAATCTAAACCTTTGCCCTGTCAGCTTGTCCCGTCATTGGGAAGAGGTGAGTAGGGCCTTGGAAGGTTGTGGATTTGAATTCTGGCTCTGTAATGTAGCCACTGTTGGGCCCTTAACCCTCTCAGCTCCAGGATTGTTGTACAATGACTGACGATTCCCTCTTACTTCCAAAAAAAGATGGGATATGTGGAACTGCATTTTGTTATCGTGTACTCATACTGAGCAAAGTTGAAGCTTAATAATCGAATTTATCTCTTTATTATTACTGGTTATAGCACATTTTAGACCCACATCTACCCTATCTTTTGTCTCATTTTAGACCCACATCTACCCTAAGTTGTTGCCAGTTGTAGCCTCCTACCTGCAATACTTTCTGAACTCCAGTAACCTTTTCAAAACTCTTCAGTCAGATTTTTTTCTCCCATCACACAGACAGCTCTCATCTATGCTCTAAATTATTTTTTCTCCATTGTGATTCTGCATCTGTTCTTCTTGACCTTAGCAAAGCCTTCAATATGCACCGGCAGAACATTCTCATTTCTTAGCTTTTCACTATTGACCTTAATGGTACTGTGCTGTTCTGGATGGGTTCATTTTGATCTATTGGGTGGCACAAATCTAACCCTGCTTCTGTGTCTCATGGTGTTCCCAAAGCTCTATTCTTGTCTCTCTGTTGTTTTCCATTTACATTCTCCCCTTGGAAATATCATTCGTAGTCGTGGCCTTTAAATTTCATTGCTCTGCTGATATTCACATCTATTTTAACATATATCTCACAGAATAATTTCATCTTTCCTATAAAGATCTTGAGATTCTGATACATGCTCTTACCAATACATTATGCATGATCAATGCAGTATACATTTTAAACAGGAGGGGGGTGGGGGGTTTCTAAACATTTTTTCTGGTTTACTTTCTATCCTGCTCATGCTGTAACTGTATTATATGACTGACAGGGTGGTGCATCTCACATCTGTCACGTTATGGGCAGGTGCTGCTCTTGCTCTTGGTGCAGTTCTGTTACCTGTGTCATAGACAACCTCTTTGATATAACTCTCCTCAGGTTATACCTGCTTCACTCACAAACCTGTCAGCCAAGCATTGCCCCCTGCTGGTCATTGCTGTAGAGAGTGTGTGTGTGTGAGTGTGTGTGTGAGTGTGTGTGTGAGTGTGTGTGTGAGTGTGTGTGTGAGTGTGTGTGTGTGTGTGTGTGTGTGTTGTCTCAGTGGCACTCATTTGGTCTCACTTCTCTGTGAAACAGTTGTGTTATGGCTGTCAGACTTTGCTTGTTTCTCTTCTAGACTCCACAGAAGTAAATATTGTGCTGAATTAAGGAAGTAGAGCATTGACTGTCATTTAGAAATTTTCTACCCAGGTGTGGAGCAATAAAAAAGCTATAATAATTCCAACAAATCCTTATGGAAATTAAGGAAATTTTGAAGAAAAGCAAGTTATCTTGATCTTGCATGGCTTATGTACATTTTGTTTTGTGGATATATGCATTGTGTATATCCTAGACTCACTCTGCTTTCTCCCACACTCTTCCGTGTCTTTGTTTTACACTTCACTATTGGTCAGGACAAATGCAAAAATGTACGAGTTGAGAGCTGAGAGGTGCTTGAGGTCAGGTATTATAGGACATTACATCTCCCCCTTGTGGCTGCCCAGTTTAATTACAGTGGACGCAAAGTGTTTTGATGTCTTTTTAATGTATCCGAAGAAATTGTCTTTATGATTAGATATAGATTTTCATTACATCCTTGTATGTGTATGTAAGTTGTAGGCCATTGGGCTGTTGTGAGTGTTTAGTGATGAATGGGCTCTGTCATGGCAGTGAAATGAACTACAGAGGGTGTGTGTGTGTGTGTGTGTGTGTGTGTGTGTGGGTGTGCGCGCGCGTGCCAGGAGGCTCCTACATGTAATGTTAATGTGGTGGTTGAGGGGTGAAGTTTGGTGCGGGCTGAATGCCTCCCAGCCCTTTTGCTACAAGAGATCTTCTAGACGATGAGTAAAGACCAGCACTGAGGCAGAAGCATGAGGGGAGTGGCTTAAGGGATGGAGGGGTTAGAGGTCTTAAACAGGGAGGAGCTTAATGGGGCAGTGTCATGAAGAGTCTGGAGGGGGTGAGGAGTGGGGATATGGAGACTGTGGTGGACAGATGGGTGCCGGAGGGAGGTAGACGGTATCAGCAGGAGAGGAGGAGCATGAATAAGAGATTGGGGGGTGGGGTGGAGGTGGTGTAGGCCAGCACAGATGTGGTAGGGGGTCACTAGGAGGATTTGTGGGTTTTGTGCAAAGGGTATGAATTTCCCTGAACACCTGTGATTCTCCCTCACTGGGAGAATTTGCCCTCCCTGTCTCCACCTTTCCTACCCGCACCCTTTCAACGAACAGCTGGGCCCTCCTACACACCAGCTGTGATGTTGGCCTGTTTCATGTCTGAAAGGTGTTTGTGGTGCCCTGTGTACTGCAGGTGCAGTGTGTCCTTGAGATTTTAGCCAACAAAGCTGATACATTTCCCAGTGCATATTCCCAGTATTGGATGCCATGTGATTCTGTGCTCACTTCAGCCTCACTTCCTGTTTACACTTCACCCACTTCATCAGACAGAGAAACAGCACTGCTGTGTGTGAAGCGGAACCCAAATGCTGATTTGAAGATGCTGAGCCCTTTGGGTTTTTTTTTTGTAAAACAAAGACGTTATCCAAACATTGTCTTTCATCTGTAGATATCAAAAAATGTGTTGAAGCTGACATGTCGGAGCTGATGCTGTGATGCTTTTTCCTTCACCATTAAGTTGTTCTGTTTGCTCGTGTGTGAGTGTCTGGTCTAGTGCCCAGTTGAACAGACAGCAGAATTGTGGGTAATGAGTCCTCTCATTGCTTGCGGTGATGAATGAGGTTTATTATGATGTGAACTGAGGCCATTTGCAACTGAATAGCCCGTTATTCACCAGGCAAGTGAGCCAGAATGAGCTGATTTATTTTGATTTGGGCTCTTGCTCAATTCAGCTTTCAGGACAAGTGGATTGACTCGTCAGTCAGACCCAAGTCTGCGGGGCCAGGGGAACGGGTTTCCCCGCGTCTCCTCCCGGTCGCACCAGGCAGCCGCTCGCTGAAACCCACCTGCCTGCAGCTGGTGCTTTTGTAAGGGCATCCTCACGCTGCTTCAGAAGGTCTCTGCTGTCGCCTGTCGGATGGACGCGGTGGAACAAGGGTTTCTGGACTCTGACATCTACCCACTAAGAGCAAAGTCTTGGCAGAGAGATGGGGAGAGGGAAGGAGGGGGGTGTGAGAGATGAGAAATGGCACAAGTTCTAAACCTGTAACATGAGACATGGAGCTGTACACTCAAACTCCTGAAACACTAGAAGAGCACAGAGATAACAGTATTAGAATGTGTGTGTGGGGGGGGCGCTTGATAATGGGAGGAAGTGGCCTATCGGAGTACATAATCTGTTGAGGAGTGGGGTAGAGTAATGGCTGAAGGGCTGGTGCAGTCATGGTGGAAAGGGTTACTGTTCTGTAATAGTGTAGGGAGTGCTGCAGTATACAGTAATGGTGGAGGAGGCTTACTGCATTAGGGTACAGATATGGTGGAGAGTTCGGGAAGGGTGTAGGGGTTAGTTCAGTAGGTGGGGTACAGAGGGGTTTAGTGCAGTGGGTGGAGTCATGCTGGAGGCAGGGTTAGTGGATCACCAGCCCCTGATGGGGTCAAGGGAGGAAGCCTCTCGCCTTCCAAAGCTCCCTGGCTGGCTGTTACAGTGACTCTCCTCTTACCTGTGTGTGCAGCTCTGGATTTGCCTCTCGCATGGGTGTGTGTTGGACAGGCTGCCCTGAAATATGAATGAGTCATGACTCTCAACGCTCTGCCTCTCACAGTCCACGCCCACACTGTGGTGCATCTGGTCAAAGCACGGGAATATGTGTGCATTAGTCTTAAGTTGTTTAGGCTTTGACAGAGTGCTCAGATTAGCTCCCTGTGTGTGTGTGTGTGTGTGTGTGTGTGTGTGTGTGTGTGTATGTGTGTGTGTGTGGAGTAAGAAGACAGACACACTAATGTCTAGCTGCACAGATTTTGTGCTTCATCTTTGAAGCTCCTTTCTCAACCCAACATTCTGGAACCACGGAAGCTACTTTAAGTTTGGCATGTTTGTGCTTTTTCTTGGTTTTCCTAAATAAACTTCTCATCCTGGGTGCTTTGGTCTGGTGATGGGCAGCTGACATCATTTTGCTGTATCTGGTAGAGCCGTTTTGGTTTGAAATGGACTCTTTAACTGGTCCCCCACCCGGTGCACACTTCTGCTGTAGACTCAAGCCTGAATCAGGGAAATTAACAGTACTGTTCTAACGAACATTACTAACGATTTATGTAAAAAAATAAAAATAAACACACACACAAACACATTTTTGCTGAGGTAATGTTAAATTTAACATGTTAGTTTGCAGTACCATAGGGTGTATTGTAGTACTGTGGGATTTATCACAGTACCATAGGGTGTATTGTAGTACTGTGGGATTTATCACAGTACCATAGGGTGTATTGTAGTACTGTGGGATTTATCACAGTATCATATTTGTAGTAATGTGCTTTTTGTTAAACTTGCTGTTTATAATAACGGTGTAACGGTGAGTTTTGTGGTAAAGTGTTTTATGTAATAAAGCGATTGTTGTCTGTAGTGTTTGCTGTAGTAATGTAATGTGCTTGTTGTAGTGATACTTGGGTTGTCTTGTGTGGAAAAACTTTAGGTTTTTCAAGTTGGGAATAGATTAAAATGACCTGGTTACATGTGGGATTGAAACACACATGCATTTGTGTTGTGTGACTTTATTACAGAGAGTTTATTATTGAGATCCATCTGTGTATTTTGACTACCTGCACTGACGGTTTGAATTCACTTTTTTGTTCACCAATACTACTGCATCTACACACAATCTTCGTTCTCTCTATATTAAATGTAATATTTTGTCAATGTGTAATATTCTTTCTTCATTTCCTCTTACTTGATTTCTCTGAAATGTAATATTACATTACATACACCCATTACAGAGCATTTTTATCAGTCCTTATGAGCATCAGCTAATCACAGTGGGATGTGTTTAATCTCTGGCTGCTTGTGATCTAGGCCTGGGCTGGATCACCCAAATAAAGACTTTTATCCTATCAGCAGAATCTGCTTTTTCCAGAAAGGAGGATGTTTATGATTTCAGCAATCCTTAATTCCTCCATGCGTGTGTGTGTGTGTGTGTGTGTGTGTGTGTGTGTGTGTGTGTGTGTGTGTGTGTGTGTGAGAGAGAGAGAGAGAGAGAAAAGATGGTGATGAGCGTTTTCCTGTGTAGTGCTAGTGTCTCTCCCACACTGAGAACTAATGATGCTGTGCAGGACTGTGGCTTATATTTCACTGAAGCTGCACGGTGCAGGAGGAACTAATAACTGTGTGTGTGTGTGTGTGTGTGTGTGTGTGTGTGTGTGTGTGTGTGTGTGTGTGTGAGTGGCCCTAGTACACACATTCTTGGGCTGTTCTGCTGCTGCATACACTGCTTCTCTCTGCTTCCTCAAACTCCTCTGGACTGTACCATTTTCACTTGTAGGGGCTCCCAGTAAACGAGATCCAGCTTGGAGGAGGGATGCTTGCATTAACTACATACAGAGACGTAGTCTTTACTTTCCTCGACTACCCCAAACACACACACCCCTTCCTCATGCACCTTCTGGAGAGAGAGGGCGAAAGATCTCAGTCCAACCCCCCCCTCTTGCCACCCATCCTCATCCTCTGTTTAGTATAGTCTGTGGGCTTCCAGCCTGCTGAAGGGGGGGGGGGGGATGTTTTGAGTGGCTCTCGCTGGCCTGAATGCGTTGCGTCTGCTCTCAAAAGGCACACAGGTGAGCTGCATCCTGCACACAGTGGCTGAGATAAGGTAAGAAGGTAATGACATTAGCCTTCATCTCCTCTGTCTCCCTCTCTGTCTTTTTCTGTCTCACTGTATTTCTTTCTCCCTGTCTTTCTCTCTCTCTCTCTTTCTCTCTCTCTCTCTCTCTCTCTCTCTCTAGGTCTCTCCATCTCTGTGCATGCTGTGTGTATCAAGTAGTCCCCAGACAGTGCTCTCACACGCAGTACAGTGTGTGGAATATGCATGTTTACATTGTAAGCGCGCGCTCGCTCACACGCGCGCACCCTGTGACACGGCATGTGTGTGTCATGACGTGTGTATGCTAAGGAGCAGTCTCAGGAGATTTAGATTTGATTAGTGAGGGGGGGGGGTGTTTGGGTCATGTGTTTAAACCATAACACTTCTACAGGGCTGAAGAATGGGCTGGAGGTTCTACTCCCTGAGAGAGAGCATCTCTGTACATCAAGAATGCCTGCCTCTCTCCCTCTCTCCCTTTCCGTCTTCTCTCCCTCTCTCTCTCTTTCTCTCTCTACTGAAAGCTGTGTGCGCACAGTGCTGTGAGTGTGTAGTTTGTGGACCTAAAAGCTCTTGTTTTTGCTTTTTCTTAATATTTTATTTTTTGTTTTTTGGAGCAGCGTTTGACTCGGAGAGCTTGAGTAGTGATGTGCTTGGCTGATGCTTCACTTCCTGCCCCAGGGGATGATGGGACATGTCGAGCTCCATGGGGGAGGGGTGTGGAGGTGCTCGCGTGTGGGAGCAGCTCACGGAGTCCTCCTGCGTGCGAGTGTCTGCGCAGCAAAGCCAAACAGAGGGACAAAGACGAAAGAGAGAGAGGGACGGAGCGAGAGAGCCAGATTTGACAAGCACTAGTCACACTTCCCACATGGAGTGCAAACTCTGTGAATGAGTAGAGAGGGGGATTGTGGGTATTCAGGAAAGGAGCAGTGGTACACACTGTCAACAAGCGGCAGAACACAGATACCAGCTTTTAGAAACGAAGAGTGGAACAGCAGAGAGGATCAGCCGGGGCACTGGGAACGGGCTGGTTGTGTGCATCACACAGATCACAACGGCTGGTTGGTTCACTGGTTGGACGCTGGTTTATCTGACTGTAGTCACTCGTGAAACCTTTAAATTTGAAGGCTGTTGAGCTCTACCACCGACACTTCTCTCTCTCTCTCTCTCTCTCACACACACACACACACACACACACACACACACACTCTTCATCTGCATGTTGATCATCATGGATACATGGTTTTAACTGACTTTACTTATATTTGGGAAATTGGGTCCTTATGAAATCTTTTATTTGTTCTCTGGTGTGCGTGCGGGTGTGTGTGCGTGCGGGTGTGTGTGCGTGCGGGTGTGTGTGCGTGCGGGTGTGTGTGCATGCGTGCGGGGGTGTGTGCATGCGTGCGGGGGTGTGTGCGTGTATTCGACCTGTGAGGTGCAGTTAGTAGTGCTTTGATGTCTTCTTCCTCCACAAAAGTGAATTTGTTCTCGATCAAATGGCGGATTTTCGAAATCTAAGCAACGGAAACCTTTCAGCAGCTCTGCCTGTAAAGCCTGGGCTCTTGTCTCTTATAACGTGCCATTTGTCGAGTTAAGCATCAGACGGCCTCTCTGCTCCACTTTCCTCACCCTTTCCCCAGCCTGCTTTCCCCCCCCCCCCATAGTGCTGCCGCTGGCCTTTGTGATGGAGTTGCTCTGCTCTTCTGCAGCTCCTGCTCCGACAAGCCTGACTCCATCTTCTGCTCTCACCGTCCGTACTCCTCATTAAGCTTGGAGATGGAACAAGAGCTTCCATACAGCATGACGGAATGATCTTTCTGAAACTCGATACCCTGTCAGGGTACCACCCTGCTTTCCTTCCGTCCCAGCTGTTGGTTGAACGGGGCTCTGAGGGCGTTCCTGCCCCAGCTGGCCTGGGAACTCCACCAGAACGGTGTTCTTCATTCCAACCTTTACAGGTTTACACCTATGCACAGATCCTGCTTTGTGTCTCATGATGTCTCATGATGTCTCATGATGTCTCTTTGAGTCATGATATTGATTCATGATACCAATTCACAGAATCAATTCTGGTAGATGAACTTCTGGCCCGTTTACTACATAAATTAATTGGCTTCATTCTTTCATACATTATCATGATCCTGCAGCTGCTCATCTATTCTGAATTTCAAAAAGGAAAAACAAATATAGAAGAAAAACAAGTTGTATACAAGTGGAAAATTTAAAGCAAATACATTAATTGTAATGTGTGTGTGAACCTTTGAGTTCATCAAAATCTAACCATTAAAAACAACCAGGGTTTATAATTTAAATGTAATCAATTTATTGCAGAACCTTGAATCAGAACAAAAATTCAAAATGAGCATAATCCAGTATTGCTTTACAATTTTTAAGCCTTGTGAACATAAACTTGCCCAGCAACTTTTTTGTCCACTTAAAATAGCATCACTGCATTGTAATGGGCCTTTATATACTATGAGCTACAGGGAAAGTGCGACTACAGTTAAAGTGCCGTGGCTACAGTTAAAGTGCTGTGGCTACAGTTAAAGCATCTGCTGTGTTGCAGCTGTGGATGTGCGATCAGGTGATGCATTTTTTTTTTGTTTAGTAGTTGAAAGCTTTTACTTTCTTGCTACCTTTTAGAACTTTGTTGTGTCTTTGGAAAATGTGCTTCAGTGCTGGTATTGTACAGGGCTGCTTCAGTGCTGGTATTGTTACAGTGCTGCTTCAGTGCTGGTATTGTTACAGTGCTGCTTCAGTGCTGGTTCCATCCGTTGAAGTGTTGGCTGTGCTACTGCTGATCTCCTGTGTAAAACTCACATACAATAAAGTCTCCTGGTTCTTGAGAAAGGTATGGAGTGGCTAGTAATAAATGCTATCGGAGGTGGAGGTGTGGTGCAGTACAGAGGGAGAGCCATGTGGCTGTCGATGTAGCAGCGGTTGAAATATAAACCTTATCGCTGCTCTGAATACCCCAGAGGACCTTAATCTCATCGCGAAATGAATGTTTCTCCAGTGGCGGTGGGTGAGGTGTGTTTTTTTTTTACTCGTGGTGACTGGTTCTGCCCACTTTCTTTGTGGGCTACACCGAGTCGTCTGAGGCTGGTGAGGGCTGGTTCAGCCGGTGGGCTGGTACCAGCGAGGGTAACGGGAGAACACCCGCGTGTGGCCCACAGTGCTCGGTGGCTACATCTTCCTGCAGCTACTAACATCCTGTAAGATGCGATTGCACCGTCGATTCTTGTTCTGAAGATGAACTTGCCAGAGTAATGGTTCCACGATTCAGAATCGCCCATTTCTTCAAGCATTATTGCCCAAGAGATCTTTTCCTTTTTTTTTCCCCGTTTCTAATGTTTTTCTCCAGATTGTAATGCTCAGCTTGCTCAATAATGCTCTGTTCATTTGGGGGTTAAGATGTGAGTTGTCTGGGTGGGTTTTTTTTTTTTTTTAAAACCCTGTCTTTGGTTGAGTGTTGTCCAAGCTTAATTAGGACCAAATTCTGTTCAGTATAGCACAGTTCAGTGCCTACAGTTTGCAAAACGGGGCTGTGTGTGTGTGTCTGTCTGTCTGTCTGTCTGTCTCTACATGCGCCTGTACATAAACATGGTGTGATTTGAAAAACAAAGTGAGTTATATGCACCATCCCATTTTTCATCTTGATTAGAAACTGTTGCCAAGTCCTTGTTGGAGTCCTTGTGATGCAGTGGCATTGCAGTCACTGCCATCATCCAGCTGGGAGTAATGACTTTGACATCATCAGTGCTTAAAGCCATTAGCAATACAGAGCAGTAGTGAAGTACAACTCCCCTGTTACTGCTGCTCATACCAACACCTCTACCGTCACTCTGTCCTTAATCCCTCTGGGTTATTAAATCGAAACCATAGCATAAGCTTTATTAGAAACGCCAACATTTTAGTCTTACTTATTAGACACTCTATTAACTACACCTATAATGTACGTGGGTTTTTATTGGTGTACGTTTACCATCATCTACTGGCGTACATGACCATTTCTGTAATGGTGGTTTCTCCACCAACCTCTGCTTCAGTCATCACTGGTCAGTTTCTGACCACAGGATCACAGCCAGCTGGATGTCATTAGGGTGGCCTACCATTGTCAACAGAGCACACAGCCCCATCACAGTATCATGGTGGTGGATATTGCACTGGACTGTTGGTGGTTGTTTTTAACACTTGTTAATGTTACTGCTGGGCTAGAAGGTGCCCTAAAAAGAGCACAGTGGCCGTTACTAAGTTACTAAGTTAAACTGTTCATCGTAACAGTCCTGTTTTCTTTACATGAACATCTACTAGGTGTATCTGAACTCCAGAACTCCCTCCTCAATCTGCAGTTTCTGTCTTGCGTTTTAATTCAGCCAGTGAGATGTTCAGAGTGGCGTTTTGCATGGGTGCAGGTAGTAGGTACTGGGTGTGGGCAATGGATGTGTGTAAGGGATGTGGGTGCATTTTCTGAATCAGTCCTACTAAGTCCTACATGCTCTGACGAGCCTCTGAAATCCTTCCTAGCTTGTAGGGGTAGTGGAGGATGTCGGCTGTGATTGCCGCTCAGCCTGTGTGCAGAGCCGAACGCCTTAGATCACCTGGCCCCAGCGCCGACGGATTCACAGGGAGCCAGAAATAGTTCCACGCCTCCATCCCGGAGCGCCTCCATCCGTCCTCTCCACGGATTCACGCTCGCCGGGCGGCTCAGGCAGCTACGGGGCTGCTGACTGAGTTTCATCATGTCAGTGGTGAAAAAAACATGACCGTGTTTACTGTTGATATTTGTGCCATGGCTGTTCCATTGGCTGTCTGGACTAGCCAGGTATGTGAAGGTACGAGTTCAATCTGGTGCTTAAAGAGAACGTGATTCATTCTTGCGTACGTCACATCCTTTGTTTACGTTACGGTGACCAGATTAGAGCGGCTCTGGTACAGAACTGCATTTGGAGCACAATGTTGGATGCTGTAAATTACGGTGATTGAGTGATTGCATTAATTTGATAATAGATGGTATGATTTAAGTGGGACCTGTTATATCCACGTTACACATGTTCACACAGTTCCCTACTGTGCTAATGTTGTGTTTATTAGTTTTGGTGTCATCAAATCTTTGTTCCTCTTGTGTCAGATCTTTAAGTGAAATGTGCAACACACAAACAGAAAAATCTACTTTTGCGTTATTGGAGCAAAAGATTTTTTTGTGCCATTCTTTTCAGCTTTTATAATTATAAGTTAAATATGTATTTGAAACAATATTTCATCTACTGGTTTCAGGTATATAGGTGCCCGATACTGCATGACTTGAAACAACTGCCCGGGGGCAATTATCAAGACAGATGGACAGACTTGCCTATAAGGGCTTTTTTCTTCATGTGTCCGTTACTGTCACTGTTGAACTGTTGAGTGTGAAACATGGACACATTTTTCCTCTAGCAAATGCTAATGTTGCTAAGCCCTCATTTATTTGAGTGGAATAAAACGTTTACTCTCTCATTCATGTGCTGATGAGATTCATTCATTTATTCAACCTTTATTCATACTCAGAAATATACTGAGGAAACATTTGTCATTTTCAGTATAGTTCAGTATAAAGCATCACTTGACACAAAGTAGAAAAAGAAAAGGAAAAATAATGCCACCATAAAAGATGGGGGGAAAAAAGTATTTAACTTTTAAAAACCAATATAAAACCAAACAACAACATGAACAACAAAAATTTAGTCCTTTCTGCATTAAGAACTCATTTATGCTAATTAAGTTCAACTCGAAAATGATTAAAACATTGCTGGAGGCATCCGGCCTGCATGTCCCTCGTCCTCCGTTGGCAGTTGGCATTGATTGATTCTTTTTTTTTAGTAAATGTATCGTTTCCAGTCGTGCGTTATACTGACCCAGGTTAGAAAAGCAGTCAGGTACAAAGTGGTTAGCACACGTGTGGCTAACAGTTACAGGTTATGACTGTAGCAGGGGGTTGCAATGCATTCAAAAATAAACTTTATCCACTCAGCTCTTCTGTCTCCTGAGGCTGGCGGGGCTGATACAGCAGTTTGTGCAGCCAATAACAGAAAAGTTCCCGCGTGCTTGAAGAGTTTGTCTGGCGTGAGAAAGAACAGGTGCACCTTCACAAAGGTAGTTCTCGAACCACGTGTGGAGATTCTCAGGAGGAGGGTGGTAGAATTCTGATGACTCCTGTAGTGACATGCATAAGGGAGCCAAACCCGAACAGCTTGTTTTAACCCATGTTTTCTGACGTAGGCCGCCCACAAGAAGCTGACTGGGATTGTCTCACTTCACAGTTTGTGGGTTGTTAAACACTCCAGGTACTTTAAATATGTGCACAGGCACAAAGATTTTCAGCATTTTTTTTTTGTAAACATTTTCCCTTTAATAAAAAGGCGATGTTGTAAATGGACGGGTAGAAAATATTTACATCCATTGCCATGAATCAAATAAAGCAAGTAGTCTGTAATGTGTCTCGACCTTCTTCCTGTGGGATGTTTTATTTTATTTTTGCACTTTGTATTTTCGTTATGAGATGAAACTGGTGTTTTTGACTGTGTGATTTTTGTTATTCCTCTTCCTGTCATCAAATATTTATAAAATGTCTCTTCTGTTTCACTCTGCAATCAACACCTATAGCTGTGCATTATGACTTTATTTTGACTAATTGAATTACCCCAATGACACGGGAGATGAGATTAAAGCAAAGCATTATAGGAAAAGGATATTATATACACACAAACATACATACATCTTATATATACACATAAACATACATACATACTTGTATACATGCATGTGATTTTTCTTCTGAGGAACAAACCTAGGTGTGCTTGGTGTGTTTGTGTACCTCCCTTCTCTAGTCTTTCTTGAGTCGTGTTGTGTTGTGGTTTTTTTAAGTTTGGTAAATGACATCATTTCATCACATCTGCCTGGATTTTCTAGAGGCGAAGTTCCTGAAATTGAAACTTCGGTGGTTGCGTTGTGTGGAATACGTGGAAACCTGCTTAAAAAACCGCCGATGGGACTGTTTGTGTAAGTGAGAAGACTGCCACCTGTAACCCAGCCTGGCGCGAGTTGCAAGCCGACCCTGCTCACTGTAGCTTGGGTTAATTAGAGTGGCTGCAGATGAGGGAATTGTCGGGGGTGTTGGAGCTGGGCAACCCTGAACGAGCTATAAATATTTAAGCCCAGGGGGCTGTGGTCCACACGGCATATAGTCTGCTGCTTTTGGGCTGTTTGACAGTTGCCACCACTATGGAGTGGCCGGTAGGCACTCGTCACTAAGATTAGAGAGTCTGGGGGAGAAAGAGTGTGTGTGTGTGTGTGTGTGTGTGTGAGAGTAGAGAGAGAGAGAAGACTGGCTGTATAAGGCTCTTATTTGTGTGTACTGGTATAGTGACTGCAGAATCAGTGTTTGGTGCGAACGAGAGTGAGATAAGAGTCTTATCAGAGCAAGATGAGGGAGAAGGAGGTGGTAAAAATGGTCTGTGGGTGTTGGCACACCGAGCGAAGCCTTGTGCACACACTGCTTTTCTGATTCTCTGTTGTCTGAAAGGCTGTATGGATCTTCTCCTCAGATATGCGTCACAAAGATGTCCACTCGCGGCTGCCAGGGATCCGACTCAGTCATCAAACCCCTGGACACCATCCCTGAGGACCGCAAAGCGCGCGTTCAACGCACACAGAGCGGCTTCGAGCCCTTCGAGAAGCCTGCCAGCCAGGTGAAGAGGGTCCACTCCGAGAACAATGCCTGCATCAACGCCAAGAGCTCTTCAGCGGGCAAAGAATCGCCCAAACTACGCCGTCACTCCAGTCCAAGCTCTGTGAGTTTCTCTGCGTGTATGTGTGTGTGTGTGTGTGTGTGTGTATACACTTGTGAAGCAGAAAAAAAGTGTGAGAATCCATATAGATTGACCTGAATGATTTTATGGTTGTTTACTGTTAATGAGTTCTGTTGTGTACACTCATTAAAATTTCTCACCTAATTAGATGTTTGTATCAGATGGAGCTCCACAGTGCAATTTGTCTGTTTTTGATACCATGATTGCTGTAGAAAATTGTATCCAGGGTTCGTTGATCATATTTTTGTTTTGTCCTGTTGTAGCTGTGGGTGTGTTGATGTGCTTCATGAGCACTTTTTTCAGAGGATTGAGTGAATATGAGAGAGACGCACACACCGAAGAACAAAGCCTGCCGTCCTGGTTTAGTCTGCCGTCTGCCCTCTCCGGCTCCGTCTTTCTGTGTCTCGTCTTGCTCTCGTTCAGACCTCTGCGAGTACATTAGTGAGGATGCTTGAGAGGTATTAGGCTGTAGATGTTGATGGGAATACAGTAAACCTGCCCTGACATGCTTTTCAGCGTTTCCATGGATGCTAAGATTATAGTGGCTGATCGTCTCCAGGATACCGCTGGTATCTGGTGTTGGTGAGATACTGAAGGTTTGAGGTTACAGCGCATCCGTCGAGGTAGAGGTTACACTGCATCGGTGAAGGTTGGTGTTACACTGCATGGATATCCAGTTAGTAGGGTAGTGTTTCGATCTGAATGCAGGCAGCACCTGCGAGCCAGAGCAGTCAGGATCACGGGCCCAGAGCAGTCAGGATCACGGGCCCAGAGCAGTCAGGATCCTGACAGGCCCAGAGCAGTCAGGATCCTGACAGG